>CM068496.1:10853282-11057329 GCA_034769265.1 Remorina albescens | reverse complement strand
CCTTTTGCCCCTCAAGGACAAGACGGCGAGGAGCGGATGTCGTGGTCGCAACCCGATCCGTGCTCTGGACAGGGAGATGGGCTATATAAAGAAAAGCTCTGCGAGTGGACTTGTCCCACTTTCCGCCCCAAAACTTCCCGAAGCCCTTCCACTACAAGCTCGCGTCAGATAAGGGTTGGGCCGTCGGGAGAGGTGAGGGAGCACAAACGCTGCCGTCGTTCCTGAACGTCACCCTGCGCTGCTCCTGGCCCTCTCTCCCCTCCTCTATCTGCTCTGTTGATATCGCAATACATTTTTCTGGCGGCGGACTTGCTTGTGAAATACAAGATGGAATTCCAACCCAGCACAGGAATATATCAAGCTTATGAAATGCTCTTTTTTTTTTTTTTTTTCCCCCTTCTTCTTCTTTTCTTTTATGAAGTATTTCGGTTCATGGCAGGTTTGTTGTTAACATTGGAAAATGGAGGAGGGTCTCCTCTTACAAATTTGCTGTGTTAAGCCGATGGAAAAACAAATGAACCAAAAAGGGGAGCAACATTTCAGGCAGGCATGTTCGAGGACTCGATAATCACCGTCGCTTTCTCCGATTCTTATTTTTGTTGACCCAACATGTCTTGTCCTAGAGCGCCAAATCGGCTCCCCGCCATTCCAACGAGTCTTCTCTTTTGTCAAACAGATTTAAAAGATATCATCAGCGGCGGCAGCGGCGTTCCGTTCATCTGGTTTCGAGGAAAGCGTCAGCCTTATCGGCGCTCCGCTTGCATCAAAGTGGAATCCTGGCGATTGGTTTGTCCCGACTACAAAGCACGAATGATAAAGAAGTAGCGCCTTTTAAAATGTAAATCTGCTGTGTTGAAATCTCCTCCCGTTATAACTGCACGGTTTCCTTTTTGGCATCTCACTGAGTAAGAGTTGACTTGAATTGTCTTGTTTAGTTTAGTTTCAAATAAAGGTTCGTTTTGAACTTAAGTTCGACTCAAAAAAAAAAAAAAAATCCAGAGTCCCGAGAACCAGATGACTTCTCAAAAAGTGGACACAGTTTCTTTTTGATGTCAGCAGCCCGCCTCAGCTTAAGCACACATCTACAGAGTCATAATAATAACAATCTTTATAATCTTTAAAAAAAAATTGAAGTTCAGCGTTCTAAAAAAAAAAAACATCTGACAACATTTAAAATAAACCTTTCAGACTCTTTTTTTTTTTTTGTTGATGTTAAACAAATTTATTTTAATTGTAATTTAATGAAGTTTATTTGTACATATTGGATGCTGACAAGGGAAGAGTTGTTACATTTTTACCTTCACCTTCTCAGATTGAAGGTCAGCAGGTGATCAGGAGTTTTTGAGGGCTGGGAGGGGAAAAAATGCCCTGCCATAAATAATACCAAAGCTTAATGAAGTTCATTCATTCGTTTAATTTTATAATTGTAAGCTTTACAAAACAGCTAGTAGTGTGATTTCTTTAAATCTAAAAGCACATAAATGAATAATGATAAATTATATATTCCCCATCGAGTCCACACTCTCGGTCTATCCAGTCCATTGATAGATTCTCCTGTTATATCTGCGTACACCAGTGCTTCGTGTTGGGATTGGTAATCGTTATTTTCCTGATCTCACGATTTAAAAAAAAAAAAAAAAAGTCCCCGATAACTTAAAGAAAATACAGAAAAGCTCCGCCGCTATGTTTGCGTTGTTCCAGATATGATTTGACATTTTCTGCCTTTTATCTGATCGGGGAGCTCTGCTCGTTCTTTTGTGCAGCAATCATGAAAAAAAATCGGCTCCAAAGCCTCGAAATGCTCTGAAATGTCTTTACCAACCAGCGGAAACACCCCCCCCCCCCCAAAAAAAAGAAACTGATCCCGTCCGCGGCAGCCAATAGGAGCGCGTGTTGTCGCCATGGAGGAGAATCGCACAGGAACAAACTAAAAACACACTATTGTGTATTTGTGTTGCTTTTCTGAATGCTCATTGTCAAATTTTTTTTGGATCATTATTGTCATTATTTTGTGTTGTTGTTGTTATTATTATTATTATTATTATTATTCATTCCCCTAAATGGCGGTTACCGTAGCAACTGAGGTGCACGATTCACTCTGTCGCAGTTTCTCGTCGGTCAATTAGCAACACAAGCAGGGACAGAGGTTTGATAAATGGTGCGCTCCACTTGTGATTATTGTTATTAAAGAGTGAAAGGGAAGCTTGAATTTTACGCCGCCGGCGCACTCGGTCGGATGCCATCCCGTTTCTCTCTCTCTCTCTCTCTCTCTCTCTCACTGTTTAAGTTTTTCTTTTTTTTTTTTTTTTTCTTCACGTGGGCGTCCCTCTGTGGCGCCGCGCCGAGGTAATCTGGTGCCGTGAGACGCCTCGGCTATGTCGCAGTGTGAAACGGGAGGTGTGGGGTTGGTATTGTGGAGAATGCGATGCAACCTCCCTCTAATAAACGCCTGCGTTAAAAAAAAAAAATAGAAATAAAAATGGGCATGGCTGCTAATTGAACGTAGCTGCTTTTACTCTGATATCTGGTAATGCATAGCGTTACCGACTTGGCAGCTGTCAAAGCTACCCGTGGAGTTGAAAGTGGAAAAATGCCTCATTAAATAAATGCCTCCTCTCTAATATTAGACTTCCGTCTAATAAAGGGCCGAGACTATCTGCAGTCGGGTAAATAAAAGCCCTCGGCCACTATTAGAGGCGATACGGTACTCAGACTTCATTCCATATATTCAGAACTTTCATTCAGTATATTAATTGTTTCCTCAGCAGCTCGACTAGACTACTAGAGTCTGGCTCCAACGGCGAGTCTGGGTGGGAAAAAAAGAAACCGCTCTGGTCTAAACTCACTTGTTTTACATTAATTTTATTCAGGATTATGTAGAGATCAGAGCATGGCTCCAAAAATCGGCATAGACTCGAGTTTCGGCTCCTTGAGCGCACTCTCTTGGAATTGGAGGTGGAGTCTCGAAGCACCTTCAAGATGCTCACCCCGAGCTTCTGGAAAACCTGCGGGTGACATCGCTGGCAATTTTTCGCGTCCAGTCGAAGTTTCTAGAGCCAAGCGACGCAAACTTTTGGTACGTTTCCACGCAAACTTCCCTTTGCAAATGTGACGTCAAATCCGCGATGTTGAAGACGTTCCTCCTTTACCTGCTGTGTTTTTGTTTTTTTTTTTTTTAATTAATCATCTTTGGCGTCACCATCAGATTCCCCAAAAATAAAATAAATACATTAAAATCCTCTGTTGTGTTTGCGATCTGTACAGAACTCTAAAATGAATAACAATCAACAAAATCAAATCTGCCTGGGAAACAGATAGCGGAGTTCTTTCAACATATACACCCCCCCCCGCCCTTTTCTGTATTTGACAATATAAAGTGGTAGATCATTGATATTATTCCAAGGACGAATGGACAGGAAATGCGTCATTTGCTCTTTAACAACACAACTGCATATGCATTTCTGCTGACACACTGTCGCACACTGCTTTAATCGACAAGGAAAGAGTCCTCTGACTTGGAAAATACACTTTTTCCACATTTTTAAGTCACAGCCTGATGTTGGAATTTTCTTTTCTTTTTATTTTTTACCTCATCTATAGACGCTCGATCACTCCGACAATATTGACAAAGCGGGGAACTGCAGCGTCGCGCCAACCTGGACTTGTGGCAGAGCGCCCAGACCGAGGGACACGATTCTCCGTTCATCTCCCGGGCATCACGCCTGGAGGAAACTAGACCTGACGCCTCGAATCGGTTGTTTTTGACCCCTGACCTCTGATAGGTCAGACTTACAGAAATGCTACAGCAGAAATGTTTTTTTTTTTAAACTTCTTCCAGATCTGACTGGATCAGCTGGGGGGGGGGGGGCGGTAAAGTAAAAGTAAAAAAGAAGAGTAAGGTAAGCTCAGATTTTTCTTTTTAAATAAGGGACAAAAACACGACTGAAAAGTTGTTGTTTTTTTTGTTTTTGTTTTTTAAAGCACACATTTCTGCGAAGCAACAGCTTTTATTATGAACCAATTTCGAGGATCGAAGACAGAAAGTGAATGTTAAAACGGCAGCCATGTTTGAGTTCTCCCCCCCCCCCCCCCCCGTTGCCACATCTTCCAATAAGACAAGCTTCCGCTGAATTTAAAGTTACTCTGTGTAATTTTGTGTCTCGTCTATCCACCGATTTACAGCGCTCGGACCGGTGGGGGGGGGATTCACACGGTTTTAAGAGGAAGTAAACAAAGCCCCCCTCGCTCCCACTTTAAAACGTCTCGTTTGTTTTTAGTTCATCAGCAGGACTCCCATGCTGCTGCGCCTGTCTGTTGATAATGTGCTGTCAGACAGTTACTCGGCAAATGGCCTCTAATTTCTGCCCCCCCACCGGATCCCTGGGCCTTAACAGAATTGTATTGCCTGTCCGTCCGGTGTGAAGCACGATGCAATTGCCACTCCTCCAACCCCCCCCCCCCCCCCCCCACCTTTAATGAAGAACAGTCCAGAAGCAATCTAAGTCAGGAAGGGACAGCATTGGTGTCCTGCGATATCCAATTTGCTATGGAGTCGTCTCAGTGCGGGTGGTCCCTCGTAGCTCTATTACCGTTGCAGGCGGCGCAGATGGATTTGAGCTTAAGTCAGGCAACGGGTTTTGCTGTTTGCAGCTTCCTCTCGCTGTTATCTCCAGTCCCCCCCCCCCCCGAGTGGGTCGCATTCAACAGCGAGACGACGACAGAAAATCTTTTATCTTGCGAGGGTGAAAAAAGCGCTGACTAAGTCTTTTTTTTTTTTTTTTTTCTTCCCTTGATTTGTTGTTTGCCTTCATCTTTTAAGTTACATGCCAATTATTTTTATTTATTTATTTTTTGTTTTTGTGCGGCTGCCCTTCATGTTGCCTGTCAACATCCATCTCTGCTCTAAAACAAAGACCCAACAGACGCCTTAGGATGGTTGCTCACAATCGGACTTTTTGAACCCGTTCACTTCATACAGCATACTTCTTGTGTTTATTTAATGTTTCTTTTGAGGGCATTATTCGAAAACTGCAGCGCACACATTTGGCGGAAGTTCCCGTCGTGACCAAATTTTATATTGTTCCTGTAAAAGTGTAGAAGAAAAATGCACGCAGTCTGCGTTCAGAATCCGGGCCCTGTGATGTCACGACGACGCCGTCACTACGCCACCCACCTCGGTCTCCCGGGATTTCATTCGACCGCCAGCCGGTCAGAAGAGAGTGTGACACTTCCTTTTGTTCGCTCTTCAAAACACAAATACTATCGTCGTATGAATAGCAACAAAATATGTGTATATAACATTACATAACAAAAGTTTATTTAGCATAACAGCACGGGGGCTTTCTGGCTTTATATTCTCCTGTGTTTTATTTTGAAGGGTTGACGTTTAGAAGAAGATATATTTGGGGGCTTTAAGAAACAAAAACACCATCTCGGTTATGTTTTACGTTTTAAAACAAAGGCAGGTTAGATTTGAACTAAAGTCACGTCCCTACATCCAACGTGATTGGCTCCGGTTGGCGATTTCACAGCCAGTCGAAGTTACTCATTAGCTATTAAACAAAGTGAACGGAATCAGGAAGTTTACAGTGTTTACAATTATGTAATTTGATCCACTTATATTTATTTATTTATTTATTTATTTTACAGTTGTTTGTTTTCCTCCTCCTTTTTTTTTTTTTTTTTTTTTTTTTTTTACTTTTTACTTCATACGTTTAAATAAATAAATCTTTTTTCCCGTATCCGTTCCAGCTGTTCTCTCAGTTTCCTGGAACATTTCAATCCTCTCGTTTTCCATGGCTGACCTCTGACCTCTGCTGCTGCTTGAAGGACCGGCAGCTACTTGGCAGTCCCCAATTTGTTGTTTACGTGGTCCAGGCTTCCCCTTTTTCCACCCACGTATTATGTACCGGACTGTTTTGCGTTGGCATCTGGTCTACCGCAGTAAACCGCCAACGCGACAGAGCCGGTCTTTACGCTGCCGTGATCATATCATGTCAGCCGCTTTGTGCAAATGGTCAGGCTAAATCCTGAATCACGCCTCTGATGGCGCTTCCAGCGCTTCAACTTTAGGCCTTGTTTCTATCACTGATCACCAATCTTCCCCCTCTCTGGAGGTATTTAGCCGCGATTGACCCTTTTTCTGTCTCAGCGTGGCTTCCTACTTCCCGTATGTCTGATATCCCGCCCTCAGTCCTGATCACCATCCCTGTCTATGTCACTATGCAGACAATAGCATAGACGGAGACGCGCTGTCGCTCAGATTTCGCCGTTCGTATGAGGCCGTTCATCTCTGCGCATCAAAGCTGGCGGCGAGTCGCTAACATGACGTCCGCTTTCATCCGCTCGCCAAACTTGTCCCAGTCGAACGGGCCGCACGCCGAGGGTCACGCATCTTAACTTCTAAAAACGGAACGGCAAATCTGTCGAACCGGAGGGGGAAACGCCAGCGCGTCTCAAAGGAATGCAAATCTCATGACGTCACGCGCTTAAAAAAAAAAACGGACCGCACGTTTGCACGGCGTCACGTTTCTCCCAACACTTTGAAGGCCAACGCTTGATGTCTGCTTCCTCATCAGGACGGATAAACAAGGAGATCTCCTCCTAATTGGATGGCGGTCGGGTCGGGCCTTCTATAAATCTTTGAAATAGAAGCCTGCCAAAGCGCAAAGTAATTAAAACCAAAATAAAACATGATGGTCCTCTAAAAGCCGCGCCTTTAATGAACAAAAAGACTAATTAATTGCACTGTGTCAAGGAGCGCACTCGGGCTGAATTATAGATGAGCTCAGAGGGGTGGCAGAGCTCACAGAGTAATGGGAGATATATGGGCTGTGGCACAATTAAAACAGGCGCAAAACACAAAGTCCCGCCACTGCGCGGGCTTCTCCATGCCGGCGTGACGCGGAGTCGGTCCGGTCCAGTTTTGGTCATCAACCTTGATCAACAGTCCTCTTAATTATTGTAATTTATTTTATTTTTTTTATTATGTCTTATATACGTGAAGCAAGATTATGTATTTATTTATTTTTTGGCCAATAACCAGCTGGAATAATTTGTTCAGCATAAAACGGTCCACTAGGAAAGAAAATGGGATAAAATTCCTAAAAAATTCGACTTTAAAAAAAAAACCCCAAAACATTAAAAAAAAAAAAAGTAAAGTTTAAGTTTTGAGCTAACGAGAGAATAAAGAAGGGGAAAAAAAATCTGAAATTTGACATCCATTGATCATACTATCTAGACAGCTGGAGTATTATACACCATTGCTATATTTTATTAGAATTTTTGCCCCCCCCCGCCGTCCAGGGACTTGGAGCGTGTTCATTTTAAGATTCCTGTCTTTCTGTGCATCTGCAAGACTTCTGCATGTTGTCAACAACTCTCACAGTTGACCGTAATGAGCCAAGCAATGATTCAGACAGTGCTGACTTAAAAATGCAAAAGAAAAAAAATACATATATTGCTGAAAAGGTGAAATTTGCATGAATGCCACTGTGAGTATATATAAAGTTGTCTGTACAGTGCTTGCAAGGTTACAAAAAAAACAAAAACAAAAACAAAAAACGTCCATTATTGGAAGGGATATCTTTCCGTTAGGTCCACGGCCATCTTGGCTTTATTTAAAACCTGAAGAAACGATACAAGGAGGAGAAAGGTGGAGCTGAGGAGGAGGAGGAGGAGGAGGGAGGGGCGTCTGATCCTGCTTTGGACTCTATCCTGATTGACAGGCTTTCATGGTAGCCACACCCCCTAAAAGCACACCCGAAAAAATTGTGCCCTCTGGTCACATGATCTCCCCCGACAACACTCCTCTGTTTGAGCGAGCGTACAAATGCGTCGTTTTTACGAAAACCAGTAAAAGCGAATATGACATGAAGCGATTGCAGCGATGAGCCGCAGTGGAGATCACTCGATAAGGGAAGATGAACCGAAATCTGGGAACGAAACGCCGCCGGCGGTGCTTTATTATCCGTAATGTACTGCAGGCCCCGGTTGTGCCGCCGCTATGTTGAGAGCTTCTGCCCGTCCTGAGGGGTTTACTGGGTGGTGGTGGGGGGGGGCTTCTCAGCAGACATGTGCCGAGTCAGGGTTTTCCTCAACTGTTATGGGACTATAATAAAGCGACGCCAGATGGGCTACTTTAAAAATTCTATTATGTGTGGAAGGGTTTTTTTTTTTTTTTTTTGGGATCGTATGAAAATGGATGTTTACTCTTAAGTTCCACTTCGCCGAACTCTCGGATCCACCGCGCTATTTCTTGACACTCACACACACACACACACACATATCCGTCGTAATATTTTACAACTCATGTAAAACTAACTTCGTTCTTTTTTATTTATCAACAGTACATCAGCAAAAAAGGGAAATAATTATTTCAGGACTGAAACAAGGTCACAAGTGAAGGAGTCTGGGTGGATGGATGACCCAGGCTGCTATAATTTTCTCTAGATCTGATGGGACATGAGAGTTATGTTTATAAAAAAAAAAAGGACAACCCCGTGCCTCCCTGTTAGTCTGGCCTCTTGCAGAGCTCACAGATATAACTCCTGTTCCCGCCGATGATACTTTGAGCCTGGAACAGCGAAAAGCTTTTCTGTGCCTTAACAAAATAATTAAACATTTGTGACACTCATGAGCGCTAAGTGTGTTCTTTTTTTCTCTCGGTAAGCTCCGTGGCTTGAAAGGGAGGGGGGGGTGAAGGACAAAGCTCCTTGCTTAGCTGCAATATGGGATAAGAGCGGCACACATCCCCCCTAAATGAGGTCCTCAACCTCTGCATCTTGAATTATGCGCTAATCTTTTTTGTTTTTTGTGTGTGCGTCTGGCTGCGTGGCAGAGCTTGGCAGAGAGAGGAAGAGAGCGAAAGAGATAAAGGCCGACGTCGGGCTAAGGGGGGGGGGATAAAAAGAGGCTTCCGATATTAAGGGTGGTTGCAAAGGGCCGCCGCTGCATTCAGATTGGTTTGAGCACAATTGCGGTGACCTCAATGAAAGCGGCGATATTGAAAGGTCTCCAATGGAAAGATTGCTCGAGCCAATCGGGCAATAAGGTTGCTTTTCTTCTATCGCAGAACCAGATTCCTTTGTGGCCTCACAATCCGCCGGAGCCCGTGCAGAACTGTGTAATCTCATTAGACTTAAAACACGCCATCATTTCAAGAAACATGCCATCTTTTTTATATATATATATATATATATATATATATATATATATATTTTTTATTTTTTTTTTTTAGGTTGAGGGGTGGTTTGCATGCACCCTCCATGCTGGATTCCTAATTGATCTTGTTTTACATTGCAAATGAGTCATTCATATTAGTGTTGGCTCTCGCTGAAAGGGAGGGTGCAGTGGTCTTATCCAGCCACTGCAGGAATTGATTAGCATTGCACAGAGAGCGAGTCTTGGCAGCGACCGACACGAGCGTGCATGTGCGAATGAATAGCTAATGTATTGCGGGGAGGAGGATGTTTGTTTGTCTCATGTTGGGTTGGCGGGGGATCTCCGAGGGGAATGCATTTTCCAGGACGGCAAACACTGCCGGTTCTTCATCTCTTCTATTTTAGGGAAGAAGAAGAAGAAGAAGGAAAAACAACAACAACAACAACACACCTCCTTAGCAGTGTGTAGCAGTGCAACACAAATGCAAAGTGGCGTGGCGTTTCAGTGTCTGAGCTGCTGCGGCTTATTCGTCCCACGAGTCAGCCATGTGTACGACTTTGGCCTCTGCAAAAGAGGGGGGGATGAAAGAAAGACGGTGCGAGGGTGCTTTTTCACTTTTCTCTTTTTTTTTTTTTTTTTTTTTTTTCCCCCCCGGTTCTTCTGCCTCATTATGACAATGGCCCAGGCCTCCAGGCGCTTGTCACAGACACGGCCCATTGTTTCGGCGACAGCGAGAACGCGCCGTGCGTCACGCCACGGAGCGTCTTGGATGCGAGACACAAGTCGCCGTTATCAGTCGTGGCGAGCGAGCAGGTCCTCCGCAGCAGGAGAGCCTGCGGGCGAAATAAAAAAAAAACAAAACAAAAAACCCTGCGTAACTTCCTGTTGTACCACGAGTCAGAGCTCAAGAGGCCAAAATGGAATGGTTTTCCAAAAACTTGGAAAACCATTTTGACTTCAGGTTGGCTGCTTAGCTTAATTCGTATATTTCATCAATGCGACGCATTAAAGGTCATCGCTCTAGCGTAAGACTTGTTGCAACTGTCCCCTCGATGAAGCCGCACAAAGATGCTCATCCTGTTCACTTTCTGTGGGAAACGTTCAGTTTCACCGATGCTTGATGCCTTCACCTTTTTTTTTTTTTTTTTTTACCCCATACAAGTAGAATCACTTGAGGGCTCAGTGGTGGTGGCGGCGTCTATTATAAATCCATCCCACCTTGATGCCGGCGTGTGATGTTATCTGATGCTTGTTTGCTATTACAAAGGAAACCTTTAGGCCTTCTTGATCAGTCAGATCAACAAAAGCGCGCTCTGTTTATCAGCATTGTAATTTATCTCCGGAGACAATTTAGTGGTCCCTTTTTTTTTTTTTTTTTTTTAACAAGGACACATCAGGAGAGCAAAGAAAAATGGCCCATTTAACGGTTTTCTTTTATTTTCCGAAACAGTCGGACCCAAACATATGATTCCTTTAGCGGAGATAAAAAAAAAATCAAATAAAAATAATAATAATCAGAGAACAATGGGGAGGAAACAACTGCAAATCTGTCAGCTATAAAGATACACAACTGAACTGAAGGTGTGTTATTCTTCTCCCTCTTTTTTTTTGTCTTTCAACTTGAGCTAATTCTGACAGAACCCTGCTACAAGTTCTATGTTTGTGTTTTTTGTTTTTTTGTTTGTTTGTTTGTTTGTTTTTCTTTTCCTCCGATTTGGAGGTTTCACGCTTGACAAGCCGGTTTTGCGAGTAATCAGCTCCAACAGTCCTTTGTCAGTATCTACCAGCTGGCTGCCGGAATCAAACGGAGTTCGACACGACAACTTTCCCCACCCCCCGCGACGCGGCTGGAAAAACCCGACAAATGGAATAACCAAAGGGGTGTTTTCACGCTGCGATACTCAACCCAGGACCGAGGCGAAGACGTTTAAGTGAAAATGCCCGAAAGCATCCCCGGCGTTTGATCGGTATTGTGCCTATTGTCTGAGAAGGCATTAATCACTCCACAATTTAAAGGGGGGGGGGGGGGGAGTAGCGTAACATCGGAAACACTGCCGAGAGTCTAAATTGGAGAAAAGCTCAAACTTCCTTCCTGTCTGTGGTTTTAAACTATCGTTTCTCATAGCCGTGACGACTTCATAAACAGAAATCTGGAGCTTCTGTGAAACTCAAAACCACATCTTAACCCTTTTGATTTGGACAAAATCAAATTGGCCGCACAAATATTACAAGAAGAAAATAATGATGAGTGGAGTCCTCCATGGGGGGCTGAACCTGAGACCTGAATCAGACTCGTATCCTTCAGGCCCCTGAGGGGCTTTTAAGAATGAAAATGTTCACTAGTAGCTGCTGGTTGCGATTATTAGGAGCGAAGATGCACGCTCTATTTTTAAAAAAAATTTTAATTAAGTAATTACCTTTTTCTTTTTTTTTTTTTTTCTCTTTCCAGGGTCCAGGCAAACCTGCCCGTAATCTGATGGGTAAACGGCGCTTTTGGCTGCAGCCCAGCCTCTGCACGGCATTTTGATCACCCTCCTGTGACAGGCAACACCTGTGGAGGACTGCTCGGAGATAAGAGCTGTCAAGCGCCGCGGAGGAAAAAGTTGCACGCGCCGCGAATACCAAACGGTCCGGAGGACGAGCGGCGTCTCAAGGTAATTCTATTCCGAGCCCCCCCGCTCCCCCTACCTCCCCTTCTTCTCACCAAACATGGGTGCAGAAATTTTAATTAGCTTAGTTAATATGGATGATTAAATCAACCTGGCACCGGTAAGCTCTGAGCAAAGAAAGGAGCTGGAATAATACCAAGCAGAGAGATATACCCCCACCTCCTCCTCCTCCTCCTGCGCTCCTCTGCACTGACAGTCTCATCTGTCGCCCGGAGTGCACACCGTATACCACATTTGGATTCAAGATGAAAGGCAGTCTTCGTTTGGTTTCGGCTTAGATAGATAGAAGGCACAAAGTGGAATGAAAGGTGACATAATTACCAGATAACGGCGTTTCAGAACGACAATTGTACAATAACACAAGGTCACCACAGTGTAAGGCCTTTAATAGAAACACCCCCCCCCCCTTTCCCTTCTGAAAGGAATCAAAGGTAAGTGTTGGGAGATTTTAAGCACCCTGGGTTTCGCGTTTCTCTTTATTTTCATCAAAGCTTGTTATATCACATGAGACGGTCGAAGCTAATTTACGTTCCAGGATTCCCCTTTCACTTGCAATTTGGTCGTAAGTGACTTAAGAAGGACGTAACCTGCTCTGTTTAACAGAATTTGCTCGGCTAAAACATTATAATAGGTGCAGAACGAGGTCAGATTAAATCAGTAAAGTGGTTTTGGGGATGTAATAAATAATTTATTCCTTTTTTTCTTTGGGGGGGGGGGGGCGCAGCAACAGAGCAAATATAAAGTGTTAATAATGGCATTTTCCCATCCAAAATGAATTGTTTATCTTTTTTTTTCTTTTCACGGTGAAACGCAACTTTCTTGTTAGTTCGTGGGGATTTTACGGAGAGGTAACAAATAAAAGAGGCATTTAACCCTATATGACCAACCATAGAAGAAGTCCGCCAGAGCATACCTTTACAATTTTACATGCTGTGGTGGAGTATTTTCATTTGCTATACATCAATACAACCCTTACATCCCAGATTTTAATAATATGTAAGGAACTTATGTCCATATTAACTAAATAAGTTGCTAGAAAGTGCGATAAACCACACACAAAAAAAAACCAAAAAAAAAAATCCCTCAAAATTGTAAATGTAAAAGTCCTTTCAAACCACAGAAAAGTTATTTTGTGTGTGTTCATTGCTTAGTTTCTGAGATACACTCATTTTTATAATTTGTACCAAAAAACGAAAATGAAAATGACCATTTTGCACAATATGCAAAAAGACGGCGTGTTCGCTGAAATAAACAATTTACAATAGTGCAATCCAGTGTTTAAGTCTGCCAGGTACTTATGAGGATGCATATCTTTGTACAACACCATGTTCATCCATGAAAAGTGCAATAAACAACAAAAAGTTAAAATAATGCATCCACACCCCGTAAATGTGTGGTGAGTGTCTGGAGTGTGTGGGCTGTGTGTGTCTAAGTGTTTTTGTGAGAAAGAGATTCGAGATTAGACGAGAGCGAGAGAGTGACCGCAGGCTAAGTGTGTATCGCGGAAAAAACTACAACTCCCGGGAAAATGACGTCACTTCCTGTCGCAGCGCAGCGTAGCGTGGCGAAAAGTGACGCACGGGAAAATCATGTGATAGTTCACGTTTACAACAAAATGGCGAATATGCCGTCGTCGGAAGTGCTGCAAACGGCTGCAGGCTAGATTACGATATTGTTGTCGTTTTGCGCTTTTTAACGGATTTTTGAAAACCCATTAGCGCGAGGAAACGGCACTCCGGGACACACTGAAAGCCTGGTGTTGAAGTGTCACTCCTCCGATTTCATATGGAGATAAAAAAAAAACATTGCTCCACCCTATTTGGTTGCTATTCTACTGGCATTTAAAAATAGATATGCAAACGCGCTTTCGCCGGTTTCAAAGGGTAAAAAAAAAAGCTTTACTGTTTTACTGTTTGGAAATGCTAAAATAGACCTCATTAGGGTCTAAAATTGCTACTCGAGCGTCTGTATTTTTGCTAAAAATACCAGAAAAGAAATTAAATACTAAACTATTAATGCGGAATATTTATGCATCACCAAATAGGCCAAAACTGAATACAGGCCTTTACCTGATGTGGCTCTCAGGACTCAGGACAACCTCAAGTCCTGCGAGGAGTCCCCCTTCGCTCACTCCATTACTGACCAACTCCCCTGTATGTAAATCCAAAGAAACAGTCCCTCCTCGTTGCTGATAGCGGTAATGAGAAACAGGAAAAAGAGCGTGTACTTGTCACTATTGGCCGGGGCCCGAGTTGATAAATAGTCCCAATTTGCCATCACCTTCAAGGAGCCGCTCGAGGTTTTAGCATCAAAATTGGCTCCGTTTGCCTTCGAAACCGCCTCTTAAGTTTGAGTGGCCCCCCCCCTCCGAAAAACCCGCCCAAGCACCAAGTCGGTCCACAGCTGTTAAATGTTTCATCTTCAGTTTGTCCTGAAGGAAAAGGTCTTATCAGTAGTGGCTGGTTCTCCCGGAGAGATTTATTGCCCAAAGGAAACTCAATGTTCTCGGCTAATCTGTTTTTTTTTTTTTTGTTGTTGTTGTTGTTGAGAGGGGAATGAGGACATTTTTGACCGACGTCACTCTGACGTTGCTCTGAAAATATCTTAACGTTGGACGTGGTTTCGCTCTTCTTTGATCTCCCCTCGCCGATCGCGGCGGTTCCACCTCATAATTGCTTTTCGATTTGTTTCCTTTTATGGGGTCGTTTTGTGGGTTTCGAAAGCATCGCCTGATTCTTAGTCGAGCGCTATATTTTTTTCTTTCGCTGCAATCAATAAAGGCCAGAGAGCGCCGGATGCAACAGGTGGGGGATTGCAGCTTTGTCGGGTCTCTTAACAAACCTTTTAAAAGGAAACGGTGGCGGGAACGGGCTCGCACATCCGAAGTAATTAATTCCTCTAAAGTTGATAATCGCAGCGTTAATTATACTTGTTTACATCTTCAAAGGTATAATTGGAAGGCCCTATGCGTAATTCATGAGCGCTTGATTATGGATGCGGTTCAACATACAAGTGGGTTCAGTCCCCGCGGCACCTGATGGAGCTGCAAGTAAATGACATCAATGCGTGATTATGATTAATGCTGTTACAGGAGCAATCAGTAATATGTCTAAACAGGAAAGAGCGATTCTGTGGTGGAGGGGGAAAAAAATTTTAAAAAAGAAAAGAAAAGTTGAAGGTGTGAAGTTAACATTTTCTCGTGGCACATTTTACGCCAGCAGATCAGTCAGTCCGTCCACCGTAAAATGTTGGCGCTACTTTCTTTGACACCATTGGTCCGATTTTTTTTATTTATTTATTTATTTTTTTAAAGACCGACTTCCAAACAAATCCTGCCCTTGGTCTTCTTGGCTTGTTGATGGAAACAACCATGATGATGGGACGCTCCCACTCTAATCTTATTTCTGACACAAAACTTCGAGGATTGCTGAGAAACACAATTTCCAGCCCTGACGTCTTTTATTGCCGTCGCATCATGACCGTAAACAAAATCCAAATTAGGCGTCTTGACGGTATTGAGCATCCGCCTCGCTAAGCTTCTTATACGCTTCCAACCATATGATAAATCTGCAGCTCTGGAGAAGATGGCGAAGGGCAATTTCCTTTTAAACTTAGTTTTTGAATCCGTTTCGCGCTTCGCTGTCCTCCGCTCTCGCACAAAAGAGCTGCAACCCATCAACTGCTGACGGTGGCAGCGGCACGTCGTAACTCTCCTGCAAAGTGACTTCCAGAACAGCTGTGGATGAAACGGCGGGGGCGTCGCTCAAAGTAAAAAGACTCGGCACAAGTTAGTGGGTGCAGATAGACCCGTGTCAATTGTTTGACAACTTGAGGTGTTGCGTATTTTACTTTCACATCCGCAGCTTGGCGGTCGTTTCCCACCTGATGCCGTGCCAGGTTCAGGCGGGTATTCTGCATCAAGCAAAGAAGTGGCTTAAAGCGTCGTCATAGATTGCGACGGCGCAAAAAATAATTGATCATATTTCGAAAATCATCAAAATCGCAGAAATGCACTTTGGAGTGAAGTTGACAGCGGCGTCGCAGGTGACCTTGCTTTTCCCCGTTCCGCCACGTGATCAGATTGCGCCAGCGTGATCGTAGACCCCCCCCCCCAAGGGTTAATGTGGACGGTTTGTGCCGTTATGCACGGTTTGGCACGGGTTTTGTCATGCCGTGTAGTTTGATTTTTTTTTTTTTTTCCATCTAATGAAAATTAAACGTACAAGTCTTTTTTTTTTTTTTTTTTTTCCCCCCCTCAATCAGCGCTAACTAAGGAGTCACGGTTGTCTTGCGGGATACCTTAAATGTGATCATTTTAAATTCCATTCTACTTCTGAGTCTGCTTGCCAGCATTATTCATATTCATCTCTTTTTTTTTTCTTTGGAAACTTATTTTCTTTCGGTTTTGAAATTCTTCATGTGGCTATGTTGCTGTTTGCATGGGCCTCAATCTCCTGGCCTTCCCTTTTTTCTTGTTTTTTTTTTTTTTGGTTCCCCAATTCAAAGTGCATGCCTCACTGCACTCTGTTCATCTGGACCGAGGGCCCGATGAGCAATGAGGCCGAGCTGATTTATGTCGCTTCTCGTGACGTGCCGGCGGGTTCAGGCACTCACACCTGAGAGTGTGAGTGTGTGTGTGTGTGTGTGTGTGTGTGTGTTTGCGTGCGGGTCGAGTGGCGAATATGGATGGAGCTGGCGGGAGGTTTGACCTTGGCAGCTCCTCTCCGGAGATTTTCAACACCATTTTTCAGCGCGCGAGATGAAGTAACTCCTCTCGACATCACAGACTGTGTACAACTCCACGGCGGAAAGTGAAACCATCACCATCCTTGAAAACATAGTCTGAAATAATGTGCGCTGTTTGAACTGTTATATTACTGCAACTATTACATTCTACAAATAAAAGTCTTGTATTTAGCATGTTTGAAACATTTTTAATCAGATTAATCTCATGGCCGCTGTGCATTCTTTTAAATCAGTTTAACACTCATTCATTATTAGTTGTGTTGTGTTATTAATTTCCAAGACAATCAGGTCAGTAACGGTAACGAGTCCCGGCTTTTTGACTCTTCTGTCCATTCTGCTGCCGGAGACTTGTGATTATTTTCCCATCGCCAGTCGCCTCCCGTCTTCTGGTGTCTCAGTGATCCGCCGATTACATTTCGGGAAGCCTTTTAACGTCCAAGAAAACTTGATGCATCAATTAATTTAAGGATGATGGATGAACTTAGTGTTCGAGCTGCAGGCTCGGCTGTTGACTGATTGATCTATAAGTCTGATCATTTAAAGGCCCACATTCTCCCGTCAATTTATTATTTATTTTTCAGATATATTTCTAAATCAATAATTGCGTTGGAGGCGGCGCACGCAGCTTTCAGGTCGAGTTTTCTGCATACGTGATGCTCACACCCCAATTTATGGTCAGTCTTCCTCTAAATGGGAGCAAAATTTCTGGGGAAAAAAAAACAAAACAAAAGAAAGAAAGAAACATGTCGGTTTTAGGAAGACTTGAAGCTAAAGACTGAGTCCATCAACTCATTAGGAAAACTGGGGTCATGAATCAGATGAGAAGAGCTCGTTTTTCTTTCTTTTCTTTTCAGACACTTTCGCACAAAGTTCACGGGATCAAATTGGACGGCAACGCGTGAAGGCAAAACCGAATGTGTTGAATATTTTATGGGATGCTCTTTTGCGGTGCGCGACCACCCCGAAGTCTTGAAAACCGGCGACGCCATCACTCGCTCAGCCTCCCCGCGGCCATCTTCTTCTTCTCCCGCCCGAAGACTGATGAGCCTGATGAATCTTCGGCAGCGGTGTGCAAAACCTTGGTTTCGGTTATTTTTGTTTTTTTTCCCCCCCGATCACTTAAATACTGAAAAATACTAAAAAAATAATGATGTTGTTCGGCTGAAACTACAATACAAAGCAACTCTCTCTTGGTCATTTGTCCTCCAGAGTTATACTGTTTTGCAGATAACTGAACCTTGGCAGCAGCCACTGTGGAGACACACACACACACACACACACTCTATCAAACAGGCCATCACTCAGGAAGGAAGCACACACAGAGGCAGAGAGCAAGCCGCCTGCCATCTCTCCCTCTTCTTTTTTTAACTGTCTGATCTGCTGTGTCGTCGTGTTTAATAATGAACGTCATGCCATTACTATTCATAAGTGCGTTATTCCGACTTTCATCGCCGCGGCGAGGGAGCACGGAACATATCATGACATGTATCAGCTCATTAAGGAACACCACTTGCTTTTCGTTAGATACGATTCGGCTTAATAGGAGACACGCGGCGTGCCGTTTCACGTGGGGTCCCCGCCGCCACCGGCACGCCGATGATGTTGCCACCCAGCATCACCCTGTTTGGGTTTGACTTTCAGCTCCCTGGTTGTGTATAATAAAAAAAAACCAAAACAAAACAAAAAAAAAGAACGTGATGTGTTGTAGGCTGCCATAATCAAACATTTTGTTCTGTTTGTGTGTGTGTGTGTGTGTGCATGTCAATCTGCTCCAAACTAATTGCCCCCAGGCAGGATTAATAAAGTTGTTTTGTGTTGCATTGCAATCGACGACGTCATCCTTCTCTCTTTCTCCCGCTCCCCCAACTTTTCCCATCAATATCAACCAAAAAGTTAGAGCCGAGGATAACACAGACGACCAAATCCAATATATATTCGCGATCGATCCAATAGATGAGCTGAGCGCATTTCGGATTGACTCGACGTGACCCCCGAGCGTCTGCTTTTGTTTTCTCTGCCGTGCGTCGCTGGCGTGACAGATCACGGAAGTGATTTAGAAAAAAAACCAAAAACAAAAAAACCAAGGCGAGACAGAATGTCACACGCGCCGCCGCATTACATCTCCATAAGGTTTCCGACAAAAGCGGAATAATTCACTGAGGGCTCGGCTTAACGCAGAGGAGGCCAGGAGAGATAAAGTGCAACGGTCGCTAGAAGAAACGACAGGATTAACGGCAAAAGGGACGATGCAAGACCTTTCTTCCACATTACCATTTCACGTCGGACGAGTCAAAATCATGCAACGCGTTCAACAAGTGGTCGAGCACGTCTTCCAGAAATGGCAGGAGGACGCACCTTCTTACAGATTCCCAACCTTTCACGCCCCCATATGCGCCTTATGGCAGTTTGGAGTCAAAAATAAAAGTAACACGTGTAACGGGGGGGCTACGTAAGTTAAGTTCCTTTTATATTGCTTGTAATGAGGCCAGCTGATAGTCTTGCCTGGGCCCGGGACAAGATAATCTTAGATATGGCCCCCCCCCCCCTTGCCCCGCGTCCCAACTCCCCCAGGCTCTGGGGCAGCGGCCAGGACCCTCCTGTGTCACTCTCTCTGTCTTCCTTTCTGATGGAGCTACCAAACTCGGCTGTTTCTGTCAAAGATAACGTTTTGTGTCGGGCTTTAATACAAGCTAGGCTAATGGACGTTAACATTGGAGCTGGCCAGTTAGCTTACATTACAAGCTAACTGCGCTGCTTCTTACCTTGCTCTACGTTTCTTGTCCCAGCTTTTTTTTTTTTTTAATATATTTGTTTAGAAAATTTCTTAACCCTTCATTTTCTTATTCTCTTTTCTTTTCTTTTCTTTTTTGGGCACCGGACATTTTCCTACCGAACTTAAGACAACAGAAAAACAGCCAGGCATAGCAACAGTAACCAAGGGGGGGCGGGGCTTAGCGAAGGATCGGTGGCCAAACCGTTTGTTGGGGGGGGGGGTTTGACAATTAGGAAGAAAACTAATAAGAAAGCTTATGTAACTCATATTACATCATCTTTTCCACAAATAGGCTAATTTTGAGAAATTTTGAAAAACGATCTCATAATTAAATGAAGCCCCCCCTCTACCCTGGGCCCGGGACAGCAGACCTGTTTGCCCCCCCCCCCATCGTCAGGCCTGCTTGTAATAGTGACGGCCAACAGTCTCTGCGCTGTGTCGTGCTGATGACGATGGCGAACTAGCGGCTGACAGTTAGCAGTTGACTCCACACACGTCTCCGACGTTGATTCATCGGTGACATATTTATCGCTCACAAGCACTCGGGTGGGGGCGATAAAAAGCCCCGGTCTGAGTAAAGCTCTTTCACATGAATAAAATCCTAATCAAAGGAAACTTGCGATACTAATAAATGACTTCTGCGACAAAGCCTAACCGTAACCGTTAAATAACAAATTACATGGCCGACGGTCTAACTTTTGACCAGGATCAAAGACTTACTATATCACAAGAGGAATCTGAATGCCAATATAGTTATAATTAATAATTCATTCTCTCTCAGATCAGCAACGCATTAATATTCACAGGTTTCCATTTAACAGTCGCACACTTACGTGGGTGTATAAGCCCGGTCGGACTTGTTCCCCACGGGAATGGGCTTTTATAGCTGCATCGTTACCTTGGATACCGTGCAGCCAAGATAACAGCATTAAAAAAAAAATCAAGCGTCTTGCTATTAAACATAGTGAGGATTTAAAGCTCGGGTGATGCATTGAATTTACAGCCCAGATATGGATCCAGAATCTTTAAAAAAAAAAAAAAAAGACAGTCGCAATGTCTAACTTCCACTCATGTTTTAGTCGGTATATATGTCTTGAGTGAATTTACATTTACCTCTTCTTCTGTCACATTAATGTGATTCGGTAAAACAAATATGGCTTCCAAAAAATGACTCCATCGAGACCTTTTAGGGAGCAAAATTCCAGTCGAGACTGCGAGGCGGGACCTTATTTATTACCTCTAACTAATATCATTTACTCCGCTGTGCTCAGTCGAAATACGTCCAGAGACCGTCCTGGGATTAGAACGGCGTCAGCCAGCGATGCTCGTCAGCATGTTTGACCTTCCAGCTGCCGAGTAAACAGAAGGACAAATATGAATTCCCAAAAAAAAAGAAACGCCGAGACGCTGTGATCTGCAGATGCAGCGAACTAAAGAACAGCGAATAAAACTGGAAAAAAAAAAACCCAAAACAACCCACAACACATTCAAATAAATGTGAAAATACACAAAGTACTTAGAAAGACGGTGGAACTAGAGGAAGGAGAACAGTTTTATCTCATGCCGCTGTAATCAGGTGCAACTCGGGAGGCAAATGAACTGATTTAAAAAATATAAATATTTATATATTAAAAAAATCTCGGTACATTGTCAACATATTTGATTTTCGCTTTACGACAGCAGCACGAGCGCGATTAGTTAAAGCTGCGCCAATTGATCCGTCAGCTCCTCCGCAGGGGGGGGAAATATCTGGCTCTTTAGCTGCTAAATGGTCTGCTGTCCTCACCAGCTAGACTCTGACAGTCTGCCGTTTACTGCTGAGGAGGTAATGGGCGGTTACAGCCCCCCCCCTTCGGAAACAGATGCTGCTGCTGCACGAGAGCAGATTGTCTTACCAAAACAGCGAGCCCGGGAAAGATGCTGAAAAGTAAATAAATCACAACGTGAAATATTGATCAGCCCAGCTTTAAGGGTTGTGTGTGTGTGTGTGTGTGAGTTTTCAGTTCAAATAAACAAGCGCAAGGAGATGATTGCAGCTAAATCTCACACCTGCTCAACTCTGTGTCGGCGGCGGCGCCTCTGAAAATGTTGCTCAGCCCCCGTTTTGTCAAAATGATTGAAATCACGTGGAGAAATTGGCCGCGCCTTTGATTTGATTTTTATTTTTTTCAAAACGCCGTTAAAGACGCCTCGCACACCGGAACTTGTTGCCTTCATGCATCCCCCCCCCCCCCCCCCCCCCCGGCTGTGAAAAATACGTTTCAGACAGCCAGCGATCGATCAGTTTCAAACATAAACACGTATGCCACATTAGTTTTGATAGAAAATAGTAAGCTCGCTGTGGAATGAGGAATCTCTGCCATCTGATTTCATCAGCAACACAACAGATCTAAATTCAGATTTTGTGTGCATTTACTGAGGACCCCCCCCCCCCCCGAGGTGCCTCCTGGAGGTTTTTTGGATAATTTGGAGAGAACTGATACAAACTATCTGCACAAACAAAGCATACACATTGATGAGGGAGGCGGAAATGCATGTGACGGTCGAATTGTTGCCCCTGATTTGAAGATGGGGCTGGAAAAACCAGGAGACAGACAAATGGCCCAGTTAATAAGAAGATTAAGAGGACACCATCTAATTTCCAACCTTAAATATTAAAGATAACACAGTCCGTCCTTCTGTCCTTCCTGATAGAGAACGACGACGACCGAACTCACGGCTCTGCCTTTTCTATTTCCTTTCAGGGGTCTCTTATTCGCAGCAGTTTATTTCTTGACCACAGCCTCATAAAATAATCCCCATTTCTATATTTTGGGATTAATGGTTTAAAAAAAAAAAAAAAGAAAAAAAAAAGGTTTTTTCGAAGTCACGCTGACCTTTGACCTTTTTGACCGGCAGATATAATCCTGTCCTTGACTTCGCGTATCCATTTGTGCCAGATCTTACCGCGGCATCGTGTTCCATCGAGGCTTCAAAGTGTGCTTCGCGACGTCGCAGTTCACCGCACATGAAGTTTTGAAGCCCCTCGTTTGTCTTTTTTTTTTTTTTTTTTTTCAAACATCGTTTTGTATTCGAGGAAGACTCGAGTCCATACAAATTTGCCAGGGAGCCATTTTGCTGAGGGAGTGAATCGAATTAAAAGCGGGGAAGTTTTCACATAGACTTCAGTGCAATCAGTGTAAACGTGGGTGGGATAATCTAACGGGGGCTCCTCCCACTGCATTTTAAACCGCTGCCTCTTCAACCGGCAGTTTGATGTGAAGCATTGTGGGTACATTTAGTCAATTCAGCCAGAGGAAGCGTTTGGCCTCGGATCAGGTATTTGGAGAAAAAAAAAAAAAAAAAAGAAAGCGTTTGCTTTAAAGAAAGTAACGTTAAAAGCAGCTGGATTGCGATCTTGAGCGGTTTTTGTTCGTGCAGACATAACGCAACCACCCAGGGAGCACAAACGCTGCAAAGTTAGCGAGGGGAAACTCGAGTCTTTTCGCCGACTCTCGAGTTTGTACGAGTGAATCGGCCGTTTGGGTCGTTTGAGTCCGTCCACATGCACGCAAGCCCCGCCCACTTGATTTGAAACCAAAATAAATGCTGATTTTAAAAACTGCAAAATTACAATGAATTCATTTTCCAACTGTGCAACATTAGAGTAATATAATTATGTGCAAAATGTATTTTATTCAATTTTTTCTTTCAAATTTAACTTCCTCTTTAAAATGAAGCCTTTTCAGGGATAAAACATAAACGCAAGCGTGTTGCTGCTTGGGCCGGGAGTGGGCGAGCAATTTTACGCGATTTCCCGGCTCCTGTATTTTCTTCTTCCTCCAAACTCATGATGACGACAACAGCAGCTTTTTAAACATTTTTTTCATTTATTTTTATTTTTTAAAGACGTGTCCTCACCTTTTGCTTCTCTTACCTGAGACTACGTCGATGTTTAGTGACATCCTGTCGACTCTCCCGCCGTATTACGTCTGTGTTCTCCCCTCCTCGTGTCCAAGTTTGTCCTTTTTTGTCACATATTTCGGTGTGATGATACGGCATTTGCTCAGTTCTTACCTCACCTACGTCTTTTTCTTTTGTCCTTTTAATCCCCACCCCAGTATTTTTCAGTATGGACAGAAACTACAACCTGAAAAGTTACCGGCGAGGAAGATTTCCCTCTGAAACATCGCATAAATTAAACATACTTACAGAAGGCGGAATTGTGGACGGCGAATCCAAAATGTCATCTCGGCCGCTGACATTCTAACACAGAGAGCAAACATAACAGAGCCGCGCTATATTTACTATTTGGAGATGTCACTTAATAGAGGGGGCAGAAAGCGTCACGTCCTGTTCCCCGAGTCGCTTTAATAACGTTGCTTCACCTCCGACGTGCCGTGCCGGACGGCCTCATCTGACCCCTGCTTTCGCTTGTATCGCCTGCTCCTTCCTCTCATTCCAGAGATGGAAATGCACGAGACAAGCGGGAGCTATAACAAGCGTGCAGTCATTCCGACCCCCGCAGATTTTTGTTGGTTTTTTTTTTTTTTTTTTTCCCCCTTCGTGCATATCTATACAACTTTCATTATTGGACTCTGCGTGACCTCCGGCAGTTTAAAATTCATCACGGGAGCAGCAGAGATATTTAGCACCACCTAATATTACCACACATATTTCACTCCAATAACTCCCACCCCCCCCCCCCCTCCTTGTTCAGTGATGAAAACAAATGGAGTTTTATTCCTCGCCACTAAATGGACTGTTTCAGCATGTTCTCCCTCTCCCCAGTGCATCTGTCGGCAAATGATAATGCGGGCTGTGAAAATGTGCCATCTTCTATTTATAGGCCGGCAGACTAATAACTTGCGTCTGACATTTCTTGCAGACGTGCAATTGTCTTTTTTTTTTTTTTTTTGGCTGCTCAAACACAGCACAGGGACTCGACCCGAGGAGCCTTTCAGGCGTTTTTGATTCCCACCTGCCTCCATAAATAAAGCTGACAAGACCGGATCCACTGAGTTCCTCATCCAATGTTCGGCACGTACTGGCGGGGGGGGGGAGACAAAACAAAAACAAAAAAAAATGGCAAAGAAGTGGGTGGGCACGTGCACAGCTGAGACTTTGAATTGAAGTTTAGGTTCTCAAGTTTCAGTCTGCAGCACAACATGTACATTTTTATTTTATTATGGCTGCATTTAGAGGAAATTGGACCGGAAAAAAGCAGGGGATGTATCAGGGGGGCGTGGCTACCTCGTGAGTGACAGGCGGCCTTTTCGCAAATCGAGAGGTGGAAGACAGCGTGGAAAAAGAAAAAGGGACAAACGGGGGAGTTCGTCGGTTTATACAGCATTGTGAGCAAAAGAAAAAAGTATTCTATAACCCGGGTGGAAAGGCGTCGGCATCGGACTTTTCACATCACACACAGCGATGTACGTTATTCGCACCTACGGGCCATCTTGATGTCACCAAGAGGGATTCAAACCCAGAGCCTTCTAACCGTAACACGCCAGCAAAAAGCGCACAGCGTAACGCTTCAAAGCTGCTGGTAGCAGAAATCCCACATTTTTGCGTTAACAGGCACTAAACCTGCTCGTTGAGTCCCCTTTTAAAATGTGTTTTTCAGTTTATTTCAGTTTTTAAGTTTAACTGACGTATCTTACATTAGTCGCCCCTTTTGCCACTCTAGCAGTGAAACAGATGGCCCAAAAATGGCCCAGCTTTTGAAGAGCTGGGCCGTCTGCATAAAAATTTGTTTTTTATGCAAATGCAATGACGGGAGAGGGGGAAAAGAAAAAAGAAAAAAAAGAGAGAAGCTCATCACGTGGAACCGCTCAGAACAAGCGCGGCGTGGCCCCTTTTTACACGAGAGCTTTTGATAGCAACAACAAACGAACGGGGGAAAAAAAAAACCCAAACTGTGTACAATGTGCGTTTACGCTACCTTTTTTTTTTTTTTTTTTCCGCCAATGCAGTCGTGCTTCAAAGACAATACCGAGGGTGTGACAGAGCCGACACGTTTCCTGTCTTTGCAAAATGAGTAAGTGATTACGACGGGGGCGCGTTGTTTTTGTAGCACAAGTCACTGTGGTGATGAAACGGACTCATTTCGTGGTCTGATGGCTGGTTTTTTTCGTCGGGGGCGGGCGGCGAGCGAGGCAGAAGGCGCTGCCTTTAGCGTTCATCCTTCATGAATCATCGCCGTGAAACAACAGCATAATTACGACAAATGAAGCCGTCGGCGATGAGAGTGGCCGCCTGGACTGAACCGACTGACAACAGCAGCAGATGAAACGGATCGCTCTACAGAGGAAGAGAAAAGGGGCCGACAGGAAGTAGCTTTGTGTTGCTCTTTACTACAACTAATAAACATTAGCGATCAAAACGGCCTAAAGCTTCCGCAACATCCAGTTTTACGGGGGTTCAGCGGGCAAGAAGATCTTTTTTTTTTTTTTTTTTTTTATTTCTTCATCATGGCTGAATTTGTCGGGACTACGACGTCGGATGCGTGCGACATTTGTCTCCTGTTGTGTTGATGGCCACGAGTGAATACATTTGTGGTTTTAAACGAATAGAAAAAATAAAAAGGATCCAGGATCCGCGTGGGTTGGCTGCACCGCCGAGCGCCGTGACTGTTGTTGTTGTGACATCGCAACGTTACACTCTCTGAATACAGCCTGTTTGAAAGCTTAAAAAAAAATAATAAATCACAGCTTAATTCTATATATGACCTTTTTTTTTTTTTTTAAAGTTTATCTGAGATGAATGATAATAAATTTCGCTCACGTTCGCTGCCCTAGCCTCGGCCGCTCGCTTGCACATGTGCCCCCCCTCCCCAAAAGGAGAGCAACAAGGTGATGCAGTGGGTGCTGGGGGCAGATTATTATTAGTCGGTTGCATCCAAAAATGGGTGGTCTAGTTTTGAAAAGCCAAAAGAAATGTATGTTTGCATAAGTCCCAAAGGCAGCGGTGGCGGGTGTAATTTATTCCTTGAATCTTCGAACGCGACTGAAATCCAAAACTGAAAAGCTTAATAAGTATCTCATTTAGGCCCGAGGGCTGAGAGGGTTTTAAGACAGATGCTCGCCGGCCCCAAATCCCAATTGAGTTTTGAATCTCAAAGCCTGCAACAAGGGAAGTTCTAGATGTTTGCGGACCTCGAGAGCCCCATTTTTCCTGCTTTTCGTTGCGTTAACCTCCTGCACGTGTGTTTGTACTCCACGCCTTCCCCCTTCTCCAAAGAGCCGGGTCAACTCGGTAAACGGGTGGCTCCGCTGCCAACTCTTCGAAGTCGCGGAGGTGCGACCTGCGCCGATTAGTCTGCAGCCGCTTGACGTCTAAAATACGTCTGTTTGGAAAATGACGCCGAGTTCAGTCGACTTACCGGCTATTTTCAAGTGAACATCCAAATTTCTGTTCGCTGATGCAAATCAAGGGGGCGGGGGGGACCAAATCGGTAGACAAATAAAAATCAATCGGTTCAGTTCAACTGCAGAAAAGTAAACTTTTTGAAATACCTCAGAATTTTTTTTTTTTTTTTTGGGGGGGGGGGGGTTAGTTTGGCCTACCCATTTTCCATACACTTCAATACATTCTGAATCCTTTTGATAGCCAGTGAAGCCCCCTTGATGATAACGAGATAGAACACAGGACTTCTACTTTTTAGTAAGTTAGAAAAGTAAAAAATAAATGACTGGCATGTATTTTATAGACGTCTTTTTCTTGATAAGGCAGAATGGAGATGTGTAACAACCTGGGAATAAATGTGACAGCTTTTAAGTGGTGTCAAAGACCACACACACACACACACACACACACACACACACACACACTTGCTCTTGTTGCCAAGAGGCTTTTATGCACAAATCAATAAACTAAAGCTAACATTTAGCCGGAGAGTTTTTAATGCCTCATGTATTGTTTAATAACACAGCACAGAGCTGAACGGGAAAAAATAAAATAATACCATCAGCTCAATGAATAGCACGTGACTTCCGCCACCCCCGCTCCAATATTTGCGCGAGATAGATCGGCAGCGAAACGCCCCAAAATACTGTGTTCGGCGTGGCGTATCGAGCAAACACACAGGCAAGGCAAGACGAAATTGTTTACTGACGAGACGGTGATTCAGACACCAACCGAGCAGGAATAAATCTGTTACTCTCCGAATTACAATATTTTAACATACAACCTTGTTGGCGTTATCTCCGAAATGATAGATGATGCATTCAAATGTAGTGCTGAAGTACGAGACATCATGATTGACTGTTCTCGAGAGATGTGTTTTTACAAAGCTGATATGGAAAACAAAAAAAAAAAAACAAAAAAAAAAATGAACGCTTGGAACATTTAACCACATTTGTCTTGTGTGCTTTACAGCTGAAAGGTGAGAGAAAAAAAAAGTTGTCACCCCTATCAGTCGGGCCGGCTCGGCTCTCTCGCTCCCTCTCCTCGCAAATATACCAAGTTATTCGTGAAAGCAGCTCTTCTCGTCCTGGAGCAGCAGTCTGTTTTCTCAGAAATGAGAAATCTGCGTCATTAAGAAGAAGAAGAAGGAAAAAAAAAAGACTAAAGCGTAGTTTAGAGATACGCACATATCACTGATGTCATCAGCCGCGGCCGCTTCAGCCGTGAGTGAATCTAAATGCCATTTTTAGCATTTTGAAAAGAAAAATAAATCCCAAAAATTCTGCTCAGCTGTCCAGGACTCCGAGCTGGCGCTCACTCGATTGAGGGGGGGGGGGGGGGGGGGAAGAAAAAAAAGGTTTCTGGCTTCCGCGTTTGTTTGTGTTTGCGCCATCAGGCCCCGCTCACCGTTCCCCACGTCACCAACGTACTTTTTGGACTTTGGAAGCTTTTGCCGTTTTTTTTTTTTATTCGTCTAAATCTCACACCTTGTTTTCCAGACATTTTCCCCAAAGGCTTTAAAAATGAATTTCGAAATTAATGAGACAAAACATCGTGGACCAGGAAAAGTAATGAGACATTTCCCCAGTTTTGTGACTTTATTTGCTCCCAATCAAGCAGGTTTTTTTTTTTTTTTTCAAATTCAATATTTTTTTTCCCACAAATTAATTAATTGCTTTAATGGTTATTCATGTACTTATGAGTCCCTTATGACATTTTGCAAACTCGCTTTTAAATTTGAAGTATTTATTAACAGATTAATAATCATGGGTGACAAAATTAGTTCATAAGCTGAAAATATGTTTTATTCAACGAGTTTTCTTTTCATTTCTAACTTTTTATTTCACCCTTCCTATTTTCAACGCCTTTCAAAATCTAAAATTAAGGCAACGCTTTATTATCCTTCCGCTCGGGCAACTAAACAGACGCAGGTGGTTGTATTTGTCGATGAGTGGTGACAGCAAAGTTCCTCCAGTTGGGGTCCTGCTCAAGTTTGCCGCCGTCTTTAAGAAGCGTCGAAAAGCGAGAGCGAAACGCTGTAAAGGGCGCGACAAATAGGGGGCTGCGGTGTTTAATTCTGGCGAGAAAAATGACTCTAGTTCGTGCCGTTCTCATTAAAGCTCTGGTTAAATAATTGCCACCACGTCCGGCTCCTGCGCGCCGCAGTCCGGGTCTGTGAGCTTTGTAAAAATCAAATGGGGCCAGATAATAATAAAAAAAATATATAAAAAAAGACCAAAAAAAAGAACACTGGCGGCGGACTGTGGGATAAAGGAGCGTCTGAAAAATGTTGACTGCGGCTTCTGCCTCGTAATTCAGGGCCCAGCAGGTGCGCGGTTGTTATGAATTCTTCATTATGACGAATGGAAGTACACTTGAAATAGGAGCACCGCCGCACAATTATATATTACTGGTGGGGGGAAAAAAAACAACAAAAAAAAACCCTTCCAGATGGATTTATCTAACCAAAGTGTGGCTGACTGACTCTCTGTGTGTGTGTGTGAAAGCAACAAAACAAAGCTGCTTCCTGTAAAAACAACAGATTGGTGTGTTTCTTGTCGTGCTTTCTCTTCCTATATGGAAATATCTGATGAGGCACTCTGGGTTACTCTTTTATCTTTCCTCTCCTCCGTCCGTTCGCTTTGATTTATCCCCCCCTCCTCCTCCTCCTCCTCCCCGCGTTCTCCCTCACCCCCTCCTCGTCATAATAGAGTAAGTGGCCCATATAAACCTGCCTGCAGCTCCCTGGGGCGCTGCTGGTACATTAGGCTTTGGGCGACGGTGTCTGCCTTTTTCTCTCTTTTCTTTCGGTTGGGGCTTCTAATCTCTGCTCCAACTCCCTCCGCTCCCCGTGGATAGACACTTTAAACTATTTGGGAGGCAGAGTCCAGAAAAACAGGCCCCCTTTTAAGCCTCTCCGAGACAGTCCAATATCTGTTCCCTCCACCCGAGAGATCGAAAGAAGTGTCTTTCATTGTTTTTTGTGTTTTGTTGTTGTCGTCATTTTTATTTTTGCTTTTTAGTCTGATACAATCAGAAGCTCTCCAGTGACTGCAGGGTCTTTGAAGAGCACTTCGCCGGCGGCGGTGGCGGTAGCTGGTGGGGCTAGGCCATGTTGCGGTGGGAGTTGCACTTGGAGGCGCGGAACGTCCGCTGCCGGGAGTTGCGTTTGTACGAACCGTCGAGCCGTCGCTCTCGCGTCACCACAAATCCGTCAGTTCTCAAACCATGTGACTCAATGGGGCTTCAGCGTTCTGCTGCGTTTCATCAGTCGCCCGTCAGTGATGTCATATCCGCTCGCCTTTTCATCTTTTCCGTCTACATAGTTCTCGTGTTCCATATCTGAATCTGTTTAGTCGCGGGGATGTCTGTTCTCTTCAGCATCAGGCTAAGTAAACGTTGACAGCTCAGTTTTAGCTGCCCAGAAATGTCCGGGAATCCGGGCGTTGTTGACGGCACCAACGTGGACGCCGATGCTGAAAACGATACCGGCCTTATCTCTCGATATTTAAAGCTGACGCAAGAGGAGCGCACCTCACTGTTAAATTTGATCTGCCACTCACCAAACCTGAGAGAGGTTTCCAGAAAGTAATGTGTATCTGGATCTTTTAGTCCAAGCGTTGAAGGGCCCTTAGGCAAGATAATGAATCTAAAATTGGCATGAGAAGGCATGAAGATCTAGACTGCGGAGCCCATGAGCGATAGAAGCATGTGAAACATGCTGATTGACTCACCACAGTGGTGCACCGATCAGCCACGAAGAGCCTGAAAAACTGACTGGATGTTGTTCTCTTGGTGCCTTCCTGCCTTTCATCCGGATGCTACTTTGACTTTAGTTGGAAGATCGCGTGCCTCGTCGGCCTCCTTCAGCGGGATAACGCTCCAAATGGTTCAGGAGCGGTTTGAGGAACCAAAAAAAAACCAAAAAAAAACCAAGTTATCAGTTATCCGGACCTCCATCCAATGCAGCATCTGCGGGATGCGCTGGAGAAGTCGGATCCGTCCGATGATGCGTTTGACACCCGACTCGTCACACTTTAACAAAGCTGTAAGGAAAAACAGGAAACAATAAAGGGGGCGGAAGGAAAAAAAAAAAAAAAGTGTGACGGAGTCAGCCGAGACCGAAGAGGAGGAATGAAGAATCGAGCCTGAGGGAGATCGAAGAAGAAGGGGGCCACCTGTGCGAGAAAGAAAGGATAGAAAAGATGCAAAGAAGGAAAGAAAGAAAGATGAATAGATTTTTCTCGCTGATTAATTATGCAGGGGACAATTTTCTGACAGGAAGCCTTGGAGTTTTGGGCGGGCGGGCGCAAAGTGGAGTTCATCCCCCCCCCCCCCACCTCTCCTTCTCATGCAGAGACTCATCCTTTTCTTCTTTCTCTCTTCCCTGCTTAATTTACTCCCCGTGGTTCACCTGAAATTGATGCTCCTTTGCTCTGATTGCGGTAATTAAACTTGTCCTGCTGCTGCAATGCATTATGCACAACAGACTCACAAAGCACAAGCGGTGGGGGGGCGGCAGTGCCAGATTGCCGTTGAGCGGCCTCCTGATGCATGCTGGGAGACACTTGCGCAGGGGTTTTGTCAAGGACCGGAGCTTAAGGCTGACTTGCGCCGGGCCACTTTAACACGGCCGGCTGACGGTTGCTACGTCGAGAGTGACGTTTGCGTCGCCCCGACCGGTCTCAATCCAGTCCTCCCACGCTTTTAACTCTGTTTTGGTCTCCACCAGCTCCTCAGGGAAATGTCTGACTACGAACCACAACAACAACAACAGGAAAAAAAAAAAAAAGCTAATAGGAGCAATAGTGTCCATTAGATTTAGCGAAAACGGGCGAAATTTGACAAAGCTTAGCTAACACTTGGCCAGGCGAGGTTGTGTGGTGAAAATGCCATCACGCACAACAAAATAAGTGCGATTTTTAAAGTGTTTATTAATGTTTAACGGTGGACTTCAATGTACAATAACAAAAATGGTATTTTTAAAAATTTTTTTATGCATTTAGCATTATATGGTATATCGTCTATTTTAGATTAATGTTGTTCACAGGTGGCTCTTTCATCATTTTTTCATCTAAATGTCTCACATTTTGAGGCGATTGTGGATGCTAATGGGTTCCCAAAGCTAAAGATTCTTCGCTATCTCTTCGTTACGGCGGAACGTCTATATGCTACACTACCCGTAGGCGTCGGTCAGAGTTGCTGTTGTCAAGAAATGTTGGAGATCCCGCGATGTAATTTGGTGATTCAGAGGATTTTTGATGAACCCCAAACAGAAAGTTTTAGCTTGAACGTCGACCAGTTCGCTCCAAAAGTGAGTCTAATGGACGGCGACAGCGTGAGTTAGCAAGATGCAGATGTTTGTGCGAATGTTCAAAATTATTCGGCGTTCGGTTTTGACGCCGTCAATATAATTGGATTGGCCGCGACAAGAGCGGAGAAAGCGAAGCCAATCGCGACGTCACGGAAGAAACGGGAGACGGTTCGCAATTCAAAACCTGCCGATTGACACTCGAACATTGTTTGAGTATAGAACAAGGCGAAAGGTCACGATCTCCGTCCAGAAGTAGAGATTTAAAGGCCACGGCGAGAGGCAGTTTTGTGCTCAGACTCGCCTCCCGGTCTGCCGCATTGCAGTTAACAAAGATCATTATCAGCACATTGAACACAATTAATGCATGGATTCATCTCTGGGGCGAGAGCTGGAGGTCGCTAATTATCATCACTTCCACCCTTTTTTTTTTTTTTTTTTTTTTTTGTTACTTTATCCAGATGGAAGGAGGTTTAGATGAAGCTGAGGGGAGAGTGCAGGTACGGGATCTGTGGAGGGAAAATATGTCGATGGCATCTGATTTAATATCTCTGATACGAGTCCAACAGAGCAGAATGCTTACTTACTTAAGTAGCGACATAAGTTGGCAGTAACATCATTGTTGACTTATGTCCTGATAAAACACAATCTTTGAAACCTTATTGAGCTCACGGAAGTGTATGCGCTTCCAAAAAAAAACCAAACCAAAACAACAACTCCTGTCTTTAAACCGTTAGTGCTCCACGATAATTTATGCCCGAGGATTTTTGGACCAGTCCGTCCCTTCCACTGGAACATCGCCGCTTTTCTTTTCTGAGATGTCTCAGAAAAGAAAAGCGGCGATGTGTGCAATGTGATGTTTTGCGATATTAGAAGCTTTGGGGCTTTGACTTTTGTGACTCAAACACTATTGTGTCAATTCCTGCGTGGACCTTTTCTTTGCTCATTACGGTTGAATTATTTTCAATTTCATTTTTAAAAAATGAAATGTCCACTTAAATTTAATTTTTTTTTTTTTTCTTAATTACATTTTATTTATTTTTATTTATTTTATTTTATCTTTTGAAAATTGGCTGAATTCTGATTCTGAATAGGTGGGACACTTGGTGGCATTTTTTTTAAAATGACAACTACAAAAAGAAGAAACACAAAAGCCATAAAGGGGATCTAAATAGGTTAAAGGACCCTTGAATTGACAAACGAAGCGAGGCTGTATGAGAAATACGGGACGCCCTTCTACTCGTTGACATTCAGCGCTCCATAAGTCGAGCTAATGCCCCCCTCCAGTCGTTGCCATGACATTTATATTGTGTTATCATCATAATATGAATGGTAATGGTGGAGAAATCGGCTGAAACGAAACCTGAATTGTTAGATGACACCGTGAGTTGCTGGCAATTTGTCAAAGAGTCAGAAATGATCTCTGTCCCGTCCCTGTGCTGGTAAACACGCCTCCGTTCTGGACCTGACCTGGTCTCGGCTCTTTTCCATCCAATCTCAACTCCGAAGCAGCAAAAAGGGGATTCGTCCCCCTGATTTAGCTGCTACTTCTCCAAACGTCCCACCTTCGAGACATGATGACATGATCAGGTTCGACATGAGACACGGAAGTCATCGCGTTGACCGCCAAACGGCGCGGCGCGCTCGCTCAACTGCGAAATTCAAAAGGCGAGTCACAGCAGCGGTCGAAAAAAACGGCAACACAGAGCCGCCTCGCAGCTTGCTGTGTGTCGATCCAGCCTGTTGCTTGTCCGGCGACCAGAACAATAACTCCACGAACAGAGTGAGCTGCGAAAGGTTGAAAAGGCGCGCGGCCTCCAGGTCACCATGGCAACCGCTGGGATTTTCCGTGCGGCGGTTGTCCGGCTTTTGCCCGGCATTTCGCGGAGGAAACTCGGAAAGCAGAACGCGGGAATTGATCACAGAAACGTCTTGCGTTTCTGATTCATCCACAAAATTCACGTGAAAGTCGTTTAGGATAAGAAATGGGGCCGTTTGGTTTTGGAGGCTTTTGGAAACGATCTAGCGTCGGATTTTCTCAGTGCTGCAAAATGACACAAATCAGGAAGAAAGTGAAATTTTAAATAAAAAAAAAACATGGACTCAGCTCTTTTTTTTTTTTTTTTGATATTAAATAGAATCTAACAAAGAGACGCTTCTTTCGTTTTTCTTTCTCTCTCTCTTTTCTGTTGTTAAATTGAAATGGGCCGACTTGCGGAAAAGAGATTGCGGCGGAATTTGCCGACGCTTTTAATGTCCATTACGTTTGAGCGGTCTCTTTTTTGTTTTCGGAGCTCCCGTCCTTGTGTGCTTTGATTAGAAATCAAGGCCGAGGTCCTCTGTTGATACCGTGAGAGCATCGAAGGTCTCGGGCCCACAGTTTGCTTTCTGAGACTTTGTGATGTCACAACCCGAGGGTTTGATTTGTCTGAGTGTTTGCTCTCTTCCGTTGCGAAACGATGTCGTTAGGGTTCATCTCCTTAGGCGCTGTTTTTGTGTTCCCCCCCCCACCCCCGCCTGCAATCACCACATTCCTCTCATCCTTCTCTGCATCTAAAAGTTCTTTTTTTTTTTTTTTTTTTTTTAAGACCGCCCTCACTTAAATTAGTCAGCTTTTTGTTTTAAACCTGCTCCATCGTTTCTTTGCACGCTCGATTTTGCATCCGAGTTGATGCATCTTTCCCGAGTTTTCTTTTGAGTGATTTGGGTATTCTCGAGGCGTAAATAGAGTTACTCGTGTACACGGCGTCGAATCTCCCCAGGTGTCCCGCTTTGTGCGGGACTGCACAGCATTTTCATCCCTTTTTTCTGCGTCCCACATATCGAGACGATGTCCCGCAGAAGTGCACAGTGCAACCAGAGGGCAAAAAAAAAAAAAGAGATGCTACGACCTGAGGAGAAGAATAGAAATGTTTTTTTTTTTTTTTTTAAGGTAGATAGACATTATATCAAAGTCTCACAAAAACATACTCTTTGTCCCACATTTGGTTTGTTGGGATCTGGTCACCCTAAATCTCCCTCTCACTGCGATGTCACCCATTGGAATGTGAATTTCTTTTTTTAAGCCTATACATTGTGGCATACATTGTGTTTATTTCCCCCCTAAATGGGACCATCATTTAAAAAAAAAAAAAACTAACTTAAAAACATGAACACAATGTAGTAATGAAGAAGAGTCCACGAACCCAGACTTCAGTGCAATCCGGCTCTGACCTTTCTCTCCTCTCCTCACGAGTATATAAAAAGCTGACGACAGATGCGTACGGCGGGAAAAACAAAAGATCAATATGTGCATCTCATTATTAAAAAAAAACAAAAAAAAAACAAAGCAAAAAACAAGATTAATAGCATCGTCAAGATGCACAGAGGTCCGCTCCTCCTTGTGTATGTTAATGCACGGGCCTTGTAATTAACGCGGAGCGCCTCGCTCGCGTTTGACCTTGCGGTGGCGTGGCGTTTAGCGGGGACTTGTTTGTCGGCGAGACGTGTAACCGCGTGGCCGACGCCTCGCGTGCCGTCATGAATAATGAGATTAATGTGCAAAATCATGAATATGCATCACCTCTGCGATTTGTTTATCTTTTTCCTCCTCTCCCCCGCTCGGGTTGTTGTGTGTACAAAGCGCAAAACGCCAAAGGTGTTTCCTGCGCTCGTATATATTAAGGAGCGCGTGGCATTTTAATGGTTTAGCAAACATTGGCCTGTTTTTGCGAGCGGGCGTTTGAAGAGAATGATTTACCCCGACTGAAAGTGATTCTTTTCAGCCTTCAAGCGAGTCTCAGAAAAAAAAAAAAAAAAAAAATTGTCATGAATCAAAAGGAGGAAGCTCGAACGACGAAATGCGGCTCCGACGCCTGACGTGCTGCACAAGAAACGGGTTGCTTCCCAACGTCTGGTACGAGAACTATCTATTTTAGAACTATTTTAGTTTACGTCGCTTAAGTCGAACCAAACCTTAACAAACAAGGTTGAGAAAATATTTGCGTTGGTAAATTCGATATTTTAATGGGACATTTAGTCCAAAGGTGGATCTCCATATCTTCTTTGAAAGAACTTTTTTTTTTTAAAAAAAAACAGCCACCTGGACTTCAGGAACTTTGTGATGTCCCAACAAAGACTCACTGGATCAGCTGGGGTGCAGAATTGGGTCGTTTTTTTTTTTTTTTTATTCCTATTCTTAATCATCTGAGAACTCAAAAAGAATGATTCAAACTCCAGACAGAATTGATGGCCGGGATGATACCTCGCGACGCAAATCTGTCGTCTTTTGGCCTTTATTGGCAGAGCAGAAGACTCACTTAATGATATAAATCTGTCGGGGGGGGGAACCGCTGAGCCACAGATCGCCGGGAAAAGAGAGACCTTTCGCTTAATATGCGGCCGTAAAAATAAGCAGAGGGTGAGCTTGAAAGCTTGAGATGTGAAACACTTGAGCGCAACAAACGAATTCCCCCGTTCCGACAGAACGTCTGCGTACACAGAAATTTAAAGAACTGCATTTTAGGGGTTTTTCTGTAATTTTATTTATTTATTTTATTCATGGAAATGGACCAGATTCATCAAATGAATTAGAATAAAAAGAGAGAGAGAGGAAAAAAAAAACCTTACGTATATTTTTACAAGAAATTGGAAGAAAGAATTATGCGGCTCGATATTGGCGACTCTTCTTTTCTTAAAAAGGAAATGTTTCATCTTTTCCTTTAATTCCTGTGGCATTGTGTTGTCCTCGGTCGCACAGGGGAAAGACCCTGAAACTTCACATCTCTCCTTTGGTTTATTCTAATTTTGTGAGGCTTAGTAACAGTTAAAATATTTTTTGACACTCGATGACTCAGCCGTGCACCTTAACCTGCACCTTTTTTGGCTCTCCGTTTAAGCCTGCTGCACAGTCGCCAGGAAATCGGTCTTCAACCCGCGCTCAGTCTCAGCCCCACTGGGTGGCAAAAATTGGGATTCACTTGACTTCTATGGGAAAACGACCCCCCACTTTCCACTGATTTCTTATCCCTGTAAATGCTTCCCGAATGCGTTTATGGTCTCGGTCTCCGGTTTCATGTCTTCTTTAATATAAAATGGTGTTATTCTTTTAAATGATGCACCCCGTTTTGAGGAAAGTAGACCGAAGAGCCTCCCAAATGAAACTTTTGACCCCTCATGTTGCTGCCAGATGGGTGAAAAAAATAAAAATAAAAAATAGAACGGCGTGAATTGCATTCGCTATGACGCCGTGAGGATGAGCAGGTGCGGGCAGCCCCGGTTAAACTCCCTCTATAATGCGTTTCCATCTGTACAAACTGACCATATGGTGGCTGGAGAGCGTCCTCCAGGTCGAACCGTCGCCATCTCATCAGGACACCGTCCTCTCCCTGAGCTGGATGGCTCTATTTCGTGACCATTTACCACCGCTACCCCCCCCTCGTGTGTCATTAGAGCACATCACATGGGTGGGGGGGGGGGGGGCACGTGATACTTCAAATGCACCGAAGTGGCTTAACGGCAGCTTGCACCAGCCTTTGGCCAGCGAGAAATATAAATCTTAGGTTTATTTCCCCCAGGATGGAGGGATGAATGGAAGGGAAGAAGGGGGGGGGGGGGGTGAGCCTGTTTTTCTGTATCTGAGAATTGCACCATCAGCACATTTTTGCATGATAGATGAGAAGCAGCAGGGACTAAGAATTCCCTGCTTTTTGCATTTTGAGAGCAACCGCCAGTCGAAGAAGGTTCAAGCTTGTTGGGGGGGGTGGGGGGTGCCGTTACTGGAACATTTGCATGAAAATTCTCATCCATACTTACAGTACTTCAGATTTTAGGCTCTTTCCGTCCCCTGCCAGTGAACGGCTGAGCAATAAAGCGGCTGCAGGGGCTGCAAATTAGATTGAAATACTCTTACTCGGATGTTATCCAGCGCTGTGTTATAAAGGAAAAATTCAATTTCTGTCACTGGATGCTTAACATTAAGTCCCCCCCGACTGACAAATGAACAATAGTTGACAAATAAATAGCCGTGTTTGTTCAGTCTGAGTGTTTGCCTTAGACTGTATAAAAAAACAGGTGCAGCCTCTGGGGGCTGTAAACTGAAGCCTTAAGCTTGTATTCTATCTAAAGATAATCAGGAAGTAACTCCTGATTCTTCTGGCTCCGAAAATTGTGTTGAAATCTATGGAAAAAACTGCCCTAAATGTGAGACTGCCATTAGTAGTTATTTGTCCGACGTGTGTAACACGAGTTGACAATCGAATTTGAGCATAAAATTTCTCTGTAACGCACACAGTGTCGGCGCCCCATAGCTGTACTTTGTTTAGCATGGATTCGTAAAACAACACAATAAAGGCGATGAATAATGCTGGCGGCACGGTGACATGATGACGTTTGGCAGCGCACCATCTCAAGGAGGCGCTGACGCGACATTGCGGACTGAGATAAAAGCCCACGCTAGGCTCCCCGTCTCTGACCTTTATGTGGTTCATCCCATCACGGTGACACTTTACCATCTTCTAATAGCCGCTTCCTTCCGAGATAAAGCTATCTCCCCATTCCATCAACACCCCCCCCCCCCCCCCCCCCCCCCAGCCTGACCCAGCCTCCAGACCCGGGTCCAAGCACCAGTACGCCTTTTGAGACAAACCTTTAGGAAGCAGGTCTTTAACCATTGTGGGGGGTCACGACGAACGGCAATTGATGTCACTTGTTCATTAGTGCTCCCGGACATCGTGATGGCGGTCATTACAGTCCCAGGAGTCACCCAAGGGCAGGAGTGAATGGTTGCTAAATCTCCTGGGAAAGGATAAGGGGATTATAAATGGCGGGGGAAGAGGGGGAGGGGATAAGTGATGTCATAAACCTCCACCTCTGGTGTGGGACGGTCTCCTACAGATGGCTAAGCCGACCTCAGCTGGGTGGGTGTGTGATGTTCGGAGCGATCCGAAACACCCAGAGAACCACAGGACGCGTCGGGGAATAGCGTGCACCGGCTTTGCCAAAAATCCCAAAGTTAGAACAAATACAGGTGCTCGCAAAATACATTTGTGATTGCAAAATACGGATAAGCTCTCAATATTTTCCCTGAATCTGGTTTAAAGGATATATCGTGTGGATTTGTGTGTGAAGGAAATGTCAGAGAAATGGACTTACATTGTTGATTTGTCATTCATAGTATTTCATCCATGAGCTTTGTAGGTTTTCTTTTCTTTTTCTTTTTTTTTTTTTTCTTGAGAAAGCTGGCGCACAGAGAAGTACACAAAATCCAACGTGGACCTGCAGCAACACAACAACTCAAAAGGAATGTGTGTGTGTGTGTGTGTGTGTGTGTGTGTGGGATCGGATTGAAGACCTACAACGCTACGAAGGACTCCCGAAGCTTTTATTTGGACGAGTTTTCCCTGACTGGGAGTTCTCTGGGAGAGAGAGAGGCCGATGTTCCTCTCGAAAGATGAACATTTGCATTTTGAAAAGAGTCACTTCAACACATTTAGCAATGATATAGATGGTTAACCCTCCTAAAAAGGGGAGTTGCTTAAACCGGGTGAAATAATTTGATCTGCTTTGTAATAATTCATCCAATAACTATAACTCATACCTCATTCGACATCATATGTGACTTGACTTGTTGAAAAATGGACGTATCCATTGTTATTGTTGAAGATGTACGGTTATAGGATCTTCCCATTAGAGGCTAACGATAAAACAGAAAAAAAAAAAAAAAGACTAAAAATAAATAAAACTCCTCTGTGACCTGTCGTCTGAGTTCTCAGTCAGTTGCATATGTGTCACAAGTGATGTCATGCGTGGAGCAAGCGGGAGTCTCGGGTTTAAAAAAAAAAAAAAAAAAGAAGTGAAAAAAGGATCAAGAAAGAAATCTGAAATCCAGCACTCAAGCTCGCTGTGTGAACGGAGCCTCAGAACCTCCGTTTTATTTTTACTAACGCATGTTTTTATTGAGGCAGCACGGCGGCATAGTGGTTAGCGCTGTTGCTTCACAGCAAGAAGGTCATGGGTTTGATTCCCGGGGCCTGGGGCCTTTCTGTGCCTGCGTGGGTTTCCTCCCACCGTCCAAAGACATCATGTTTGGGTTAACTGGTGACTCTAAACTGTCCGTAGGCCTGACTGTGAGTGTGAGTGGTTGTTGGTCTCTGTCTGTCTCTGTGTGTTGGTGCTGCGATGGACTGGGTGTATCCCGCCCTCGCCCAAATGTGAGCTGGGATTGACTCCAGCACCCCCCGCGACCCGGAAACAGATAAGCGGTAGAAGATGAATGAATGTTTTTATGGATGTATATATATATATATATATATTGTGCATTGTTAAAAGTGCAAAATGAATAAAAAGTATTATTAAAAACTGACCAAATATGGCCTCGCCGTTGGACTCCTATACCCGCAGCACGTTGCAACACGCCACGTGTCAATCTCCCCCTCCGTTATCGACGCTGGTATCACTTGCACAGTGGTCGCGTCGCGCAGCGCCCTTTTCCATCGCCTCTAATACCAGGCCTGGGATGTGCACCGGATCATGTGACACGGCAGTCATCGTGAGCAGCCCCCGACGGCCTGATTAACGACATGCCACCGCGGATGAGTGGCGGGCTGTCAGGATGTACGAGCGCCGAGACAGCGTCGCGGTGCCGTGGCCCCGTCTTCATCGAGGGGCGATGAAAGGCTCAGTCACTTAGATTTATTTTTTTTTTTGGACTCGTGCTGGCTCTAGGACTTTGGCTCTGTGACATTTTATTCATGGTCTTGATGCTACTTTTGAGCCAATTCAGGGAGGAGGCGCAAGTCTACCTACTTCCTGTCACCTCCACAATATTCTTCTTAGGACCTCTGCGTTTTTTTGTTTTTGTTTTTTTGTTGTTGTTTTTTTTAAGTGCAGCTGATGCATCACAGCTTTATCGATCACGGCGAATTCGCCATCCAGCGCGCGCCTTGAATTTAACACTAAACGCAAATACGGACCAATCGTTCCCAGACCTCCACAGAGAAGATGTAAAACAAGACCCGAGTCGGTTTTAAGCCCTTAAAACAACACGTGTGTCTCTTTGTCGACATTAAAAATTCAAATAAAAGCTTCAAAGGGGTTCTGCTTCCCTTATCAACCCTTCATTTCCGGCCGGAGCGTCCATAATCCCGCTCGCCCGCGGAGTTACACTATGACATTCAACATCTCCTACGTTGGAAGCACAAACTTTTTTAAGGCGACACAGCTACGACCTTTCTGTTATTTAGAAAAATATGTGTTTACAAAAAAAAAAAAAAAAGGGTTATCGCCCATTTAGACATTTTATTGGCTTAAGTCTATATTTATTATTAAAATTTGGGATATAAAGGTTGTATGGATGGTACACGGGAGGTTAAATGATCTATAACGCGTAACGCCGATGACACTCGCGGATTTAACGACCGCGGTGCTTTACATGATGGGATTTCGTGTGACCAACTTCCGTTTTTCTCCGATCTCTGCAGGTCTCTGCTCCTTGTTTAGGTAGGGGGGGAAAAAAAAAAAGAAAGAGTAAAACGCCTGCTCGAAAGAGAGTCCTTGAACTGGATCACACCGGTTTTGAGGTTACAGCGCCACAACTGATGTAATTTCTTTTAAACATTTTTCTAAGGTGTTTGAAAAAGAAATAGACCCCCCCCCCCCCACTTTAAAGGCCCTTCATCTTCTATCTCCTCTCGTCTCTGCCGGCGGCGATATTCATTTATTCTCGTTTCGACGTGACGTGGTTATAAAACACTCCGAATGGGTTTTCAGTTTCATTTCGTGATTACAACTTTGTGTAATGGTTGAAATGATGAATATGGATGAGGCTGCCTCCTGTACTGATGGTGCAGCCCCCGCCCACCCCCTTCCCAACCCTTTCACCCACCGGAGCTCACAGAGGAGCTCCAACCTTGAACAACCTTGGAACCGGACGCCTCTCCGTTGACGAAAAGCAAACACGGCGCGTCGCTCACAGAATCCAAATGTCCCACTGTAGCGATCTGCGAGTGTTGAGCGCCGATAACACTGTTTACATAATTAATCATGTTGCAAAATTAATCTCCCGCAGGTGAAGGCTGGATACATCACCTCTTCGCTTAATTCCAGGCATCCGAGGCGTGCCAGTACATTTGGACAAAAGTGTCTCGGGAGCTCTTATTCATTCCTTTTTTTTTTCCCCCTCTCTTATTTTTCTTTGCCTTTAAGACATTTCTGTTCTGATTTCAGGCTCCATTGGGTCAGGCAATCATTAATCTTCATTTCGGTACTTTGGGATCTGTTGTGACAGTCCCCTCTGATTTCACTCCCCTCATTCTCCGTCAAAGATCGTAGCCGGGAACGCAGCTGGCTGTGAACTAAGCGGCAAAAAAAAAAAAAAAAACCAAAACAAACTTGGGCAAAGAGTGGAAGGGAGGGGCGGTGATTGGTGGGAGTTCCAAAAGGGGGCCTTTGACTCTTCGAATTAGAAAATGGATGAGACAAATATTCACAGCACTTAGGATGCTCATATTGCACGGAGGCTTGTTCCCCCTCCGGACTCGTGGATAATTACGTGCCCACTGGAGATGTAAAAAAGCTTATATGAGAGGGAATGTAATGAAGGGAGATATAAAAGAAGTCATCAAAAGGAATACTTAAAATGGGACCTACAGGACTCAAAGTGATTTGCTGGGCAAAAGCCGACTGCAGCTACTGAAGTGTCCCTCAGGTTGCGGCGTTCTCAGTTCAAATCTCCTCTCCCCGTCTCTCTCGCCGCGGCGCATCGCTTTCCTTAATCAGTTTTATTTCCGCTCGCCAGGTGGTTGAGCACATTTGCAAATGTGACTTCAGGGGGGCCGCAATCAAATAATATAACCCGTTTTAAAAATAAGCCCGGCAACAAACGTTGCCCTTCGTTCGTCGAGCGAGGCCTTCGGGCCTCGGGAGCGCGACCTCGATCAGGCATCGCTCTCAGATGAGCGATTTGACAGACGCCGGCGTGATGTCATGGCGGTGGGGGGGGGGGGTCTCCGAGCGTCGCCGCATCTTGAGGAAATGAGTGAGATTGGCCGCGGCTAGCCGACAAGGCGTCAAATTGTTCACTCTGGCTTTTCCCAGGCGGCTTCGACCTGAGGGTCGTGTTTTTGTTGTTTTTTTTGTTTTCTCTTCTCTTCCCGCCGTGACGGCGCCGCAGTCCTTTCCTAAAGGATCCTTTTTGGATCGTCTCCTAAGAACGATGGAGGCGTGAATTTGCCACACTGAGAAAAGAGTCCAAATGTTATGATTAATACGTTTATTCAAAAATAACTGACGAATGAATCAGACTCGGGCGTTTGAAGAAAATGAGCGTAGAATTATCTCTTAATTACTTCATTTCACAGAAATTGGCTTATTTGAAATGTTCATGATGCCTGACAGTATTCATTGATTCTTTTATTATTATTATTTTTTTAACTATCTAAATTCATTAAAGTTACAAGTTGGAGCTTGAAAAGTATCCTCAAGTAGATCTCCAAGTGGAGACACGGGAAGGCGGGCGTGGGGGGGGGGGGGGTAAATTAAAAATGAAACACCTAATTGAATTATTCGAAGAACTTTTTTGCTCATCAGACTGGCGACCTGCACCGGGCGTACCCTGCCCTGTACAGATAATAGAAGATTTTTCCATTGATTTTTTTTTTTTTTTCCCAATTTCAGAGTCAAGCCAAAACAGCAATGAGTATATCTGATTTAATCAGCTGCTCTATTCCATTTGTCCTGCCTAGACGCCCGTTCCTTCCCCCGGTGGAACGTCTCGTCGAGGCCACAAAATAATCCAAACGTGCGCCCTACTTGGCGGTGATCTCGATGTTTAGCTTCATACATATACGGTCGCTCTGCTTTATTTTGGTTTACTTCCTGCTTGCAAGCTGAATTCTCCATCCGCCTCCTTTTTTTTTTTTTTTTTTTTTCCCCCCCAACGACCTGGACCTTGACTTGTCCTGACTGTTCATCCTATACACATTAAAACGGATTTAACACAGATGGAATCAGCCCCCGCTCTGGCATTTGGGCAACTAAATTACCACTCCTGGATTGTCGTAATTAATGCCAAATCTCACACATTGAATTCAGGACCTCTTCAGATTTTAAAGCGTGTTATTGATGGCTGAGCACGCGAAAGTACCCCACTCTGTGGCTCGACTTAGGAGTCTCCTTTTTAAATGTCATCCTAATTACATTGGGAAGAAAGCGGAGCTCGATATTGGGTCTTCCACATCACTTCAGAAAGCGTTTTTTTTTTTCATTAAAGCAGCTTTCGTTGAAACTCATTTTGCCAATAATGGATTAAGGGGAAAGTGGTACATCAGACTGCATAGAAGACTAATCTCCTTTTTTTTTTTTTTTTTTTTTTTTCTCAGAGCGGTTCAGAAAAGACTATGCAGATTTGTTCTCGGCTGTCCTATCCTGACTTGTCGTTGTACATCTCTCCTATCGACAGACGACAGCAGCGTGCATGCATTTCAACGAGCCTCGCTATTAAAGGTCATGGCTCCTTTAAGTACTCACAGCAGTCAAAGTTTATGTTAAAATTCAATTTGTAAACATTTCGTGCAAATCGATTTTCTTTTTATTAATGTGTGTGTGTTTGTTGTTGTTTTTTTTTTTTTAAAATAGGCTCATTGTGAGCATTGGAAAATAAAATAAAATAGGAACATAGAGAAGAAAATTAATTTATATCAAACGTACCGTGAAATCATACAATAAATGAATTGGTGTTCGAAAGGGGGGACAGCACAGTGGAATAGTGGTAAGCGGTGTTGCACCACAACAAGAAGGCTGAGGGTTCAATTCCCGAAGCCTCCCTGGGGCCTTTCTGAGTGGAGTTTGCATGTCCTCCCACCCTCCAAAGACATCATGTTTGGGTTCATTGGTGACTCTAAATTGTCTGTAGGTCTGAGTGTGAGTGTGAGTGGTTGTTGGTCTCTGTCTGTCTCTGTGTGTTGGCCCTGTGATGGACTGGCGACCTGTCCAGGGTGACCCCGCCCTCGCCCAGAGTGAGCTGGAAACACATAAGCAGTAGAAGATGAGTGAGAGTGAGTGAGTGAGTCTTGGAAAAGGAGAAGGAAGAAATTCGTCACTTATCAAGTCTTCACCAATAATCAAACAAACGATATAATAACAATTGAAATAATAAACTTGTGGTTTCCCGAACATTCATGTTGACTCTAAGTGTGTAACACTCTAATCTGATAGTAGATGTATTTAAGTGAGTTTCGTGTCGAACCATTTTGTTCAGATTTCGCTTTTTTATTTTTATTTTTAGAATGTCTGTGACAAAAAAAAAACCTGCAACAAAGCCTCAACATAAATGTGTCATTTCTTTCTTTTATTCTGATTTTTAAATAACGCAACAGTGGACTTCCTAAGCCATGAGTGACTTTGATAATTTGCTATTTCTCTTTCTGGAGCCCATCCATGTTTCAAAATGCAAAAAAAAAAAGAAAAAAGGTTGCGACTCATTTATTAATGTTTGGCTCGGACGTATCAAGCGGCGGGCCCTAACCCGGGCTTTTTAAACTTTTTAAAGTATCTCCGAGCCCTCTCAAATGAGATCCCATGCAGCCCCGGGGGGGGCGTCGATAATATCTGTGGATGGCACAGTGATTGCCGGGGGAAAGAAAAAGCGGCATGTGGACAAGAGTGCGTCTCAAGAGTGGAGGCGAATGCCAAACGAGGCATCCTCGCGCTGGCGGCGCCTCGGCTGGCGTTTGAGGGGGGACAAAACAGGAAATCCAGCTGCTTGGGGGATGGGGGGGGGGGGGTGAGGGGGATAACATCTGGATATCCAGCGCCGTTCAAGAGCCGACAAGTGTCAAATCTACGCTTTACGTATTAATAACAGATTAAACAGATTATTGGCCAAATTGCTTCTTCCTGTTGGGCGCATTGAGCAACTGAAGAGGCTGAATTTTTTTTTTTTTTTCCCTCGATTATTAGAAACCAAAAACAGAATCGACCTATCAGCTGGATAAAAACAGTTGAGTGGCTATATAAATGGAAATCAATGCACACTTTTTCCCCTTCCCATAAAATCTAAGTATCTAGAAATAATATATATGAACCTAGAGCAACAATAAAATGTTTTTTTTTTTTTTTTTTTCTTCCCTCACGTCATGAGTAATATTCCCGGTTTTCAGCTCGGCTCATTCACCTACATCTCATGCCTCAAAAGAATGTAAATGCGATGGAACATTATTGTATTTTGCCGTCGCTGGAGTTGCTGCACATTTCAGTTTCACTCCTTCCGTCACACCCATAAACCCGTGGATGTTTTGGTGTTCGAGGATTTTAGCTGGCTGTCAAGGTATTAAGGGAAAAAAGAAAAAAAAAAACCATACCGAAGGCAGCATAGCTGTTTAAAGGAGCTTTCTATTTGATTTTGTGATTGCTACGTTGCTAATGTTGGCTTTTTACCAGTCTGGGTTAGGAGATGAGTGAATTCAGCATCAAGCTTTTCTTTCTTTTTTTTTCTTTTTTTTTTTTTTTCTCTCTCCAGCAACCTGAGTCCAAAAGCGGAAACAAACCAAAAAACCAAACGGGTTTCGTCGATCATTTCCGGAATGATATATCTTGTCTTGTAAATGCAACACCGGAGGGAGAGATGTCAAGAGGTTTTGCGGTGAAACCAAATTCTGCAGCAGAAAAAAAAAAACCAAACAAAACACCAACTACTCCTAATTTTCACGGGTCAGGTTCCTCAGCCACACAGCTGCAGGCTTCCACTTCACTTCATCTTCCTTAGAAGCAGCAGCAGCAAGTCCAGTCTCTCCTTGCTACCTCAAAAAAAAAAGAAGCTGTTTTTGAGTTTCTTGTTCACTTCCCCTTCCAAAAAAAAAAAAAAAAAAAAAAAAAAAAGAAATCTGTGATTGGCTTCAGGTCACCAGTTGCTCTGTGTTATGTTGTCTCTGTAGAACACTGATGCATTGAACTGGGAGTTCAGCCACGCCACATGCTGCAAGCAACCAGCGCCCCCCCCCCCGACACAGCACCACCCATCCCTGAATCCCAAGACCTGAAACAAACTCCTGCTCCTGGATCCAGCTTCAAAACTGTAAGTAACACATACAACCGCCCCCCTCTTCACTGTAACATTTAAAGATGTCCGTGCATTTCCTCTTAACACATTTCTTTGGTCAAACAAACATGATGAAAGAGCCCCCCCACGGCTTCTTCCTCCATTTGCGAGCTTCCTGTCTTCTTCTTCTTCTTTGTCGCCTTTTGTTGGTGCATTGCAGTGATTTAGATTAATTACCCAATTCCCGGTCTATGTTGAACATAGATCATCTACTGCAAGGAAAGAGTTGTTTCATCCCCCCCACCCACCCACCCCCCGAAATTTCAAATACACTGCCAGCTTGAACAAAGTTCAGTCGGATTTGAATAAAAACATGTTTTATGCTTTTAATTTAACGAGTACGGCTCCGTGTTGTTAACATACCTCTTTGTGCTGATTTGTTACACATGTGATATGAACTAAAAGTAACCCCCCCCCCGCCCAGGGGAGAAGGTAAAGGTGACCTTTGTGTTATGGGATGCTCACCAACCGCTCGTGATTTACGCCGCCGCTCGATGCTTTACCACGGCGATAACACAGCTTGAACGCCATTAGCTGTGAAATATGGAGACAGTGTAGTCCAAAGTAAACTTTCTTTTTTTTTTTTTTAACTCCTTCTTCTTTTTATGCAAAACTGCACGAGGAAAGGCTGAACTGCACTTTGGCAGGGGTCCCACTGAAAGACCTCATTACCCGGAAACGCTGGACACTTTACGTGCGTTCGTTTAAATATTCACACACAAATGCCTCCGCTTTTCCGAAACGCAAGCAGCGACTTTTGCGAATCCTTATCATCGCCATGATGCTTTGACTAACTTCAGAATTTTTATTTATTTATTTTTTGGATTTTGGCAAGAAGTGGAGTTTGACTCTGTATTTTTTTTTTTTTTTTTTACTCCGGCTGCCCTTTCAAGGGAGAATCCCGCCGTCCTAAATGACTTTTTACGAGCTCTCGGGTAGTCGGGCCTTAACTGCTCTCCTGGCTCGAACCAAAAGGTTAATTTCCCTGCTAAATCTATGATGTGGCTAACCCTTGCCGGTGGGAGGGGGGCAGGTCGGAGCAAAACTTGTACTGACTTGGGCCCGTAAGAGAGCTGACCCATAATGCACTTCAACCTGAGCCCAATGCACTTTAACAACAGGAAGGCCCACTGGGAAAAAATATTTCACGACATAATACGAAATACATGCATGACTATGAGACAGACGCACACGATGGATTGGATTGAGAACCGCTGCAGCAGCTTTGCAACTGAAATAACAAGCTGAAGGTCAAACAAGTGATTAAAAAAAAACCAACAAAAAAATAAATTGTGGTGGTAGGGATATATTATTATAATCCTGGTAACTTTTTATTTTTAATATATCCCCCCCCAGCATTCTTTGCAGCTTCTGGCAGCTGCAACTGTGATACTTTTTTTTGCTTGAATTATTGATTTACAGTTTTCTCTGGATCTGGAAATGCACTCCTCTTTATGTCGTCTCCATGGTGCAACTGGTTGAACGCAGCAAACCCCACCCCTTTTCTTCCTCCTGGGAGAGATTTTGAAAACCCTCAGTTTTTTTTTTTTTTCCAGTAAATGCCTGATAGGTTTGTCCTCATTTTCTCTGATTCTATTTGTGGTGTTAGAAGAAACTAAACAAATGAAACTATCCGACATGTTCTCGTGCGCCATTCGCCGAGAGGCGCAAACGTTTGAGGCTTTAGTGGAATCAAGGCAAACAAACAGTTTAGTTTGTGACCTCATGACACTGAGAATAAAAGGCGGACAGACAAACTGAGCGAAAGAGAGAACAACGAACATGAAGTTAGTTTTTTTTTTTTTTTTTTTACAACTCACCCATTGGTTTGTGAGCGGCCATTTTGAAAACCTCCAGTCTGTCATCTGTCCATTGCCATATCGGCTTTGGAACAGATTAATTTGGAGAGCGTGGAGCTGAGGAGGATTAACTCGCAATTCTCCATGCTGATTGCACGGTACAGGATGTCAGTCACGCGGTAGCCACGCCTCGCTTTATTGTGTTCACCACGTTACGGTGAAGAAGACCATCAACTCATTAGGAAAAAATTTACTGAGGCTTTTTCACATAGATTTCAATACAGTCTGACTTCTTTTTACAAATCTGTGGTGTTGCTCGCCCCCCCCCCAACCCTGATGGTCATCAGCTAGAATGCAGATGACATAATAAAATGCCACATCCCAGCACGCAATTTGTCCAGCGTTCAGAGTGCTGCGAATGTTGATGTTAGTGAAAGTTCATGTTTTTAGAATAAGTGTGTATATGAAGAGGTTTAAAAGCTTAAAAAAAAAAAAAAAAGTTTGATGATTGAAGGGGATTCATATTTTTTCTATAAAGCGTAGAAGGATTATTGAAGTTCTCGGTGTGAAAACAAACCTAAATCTCTCCATGCGGATCTTCTACTCATGTCCCCAAGTTTTCTCCCCCCCCCCCCCCCCAGTACCAAGAGACCTCAGCACAAACTGCACCAGAGTCTATAAACAATCACAGCAGCATTTTCATTTGCCCCCTCCGATATCTTATTTGCCAAGGAGGGACCCTGGAGAGGCCCCAGCCCAAAAAGAGCGCGCCGCATTATCGAACCAGCCGAGGATCACATAAAGGGCTCAGTATTGATGCAGACAGGGCAGAGGGGTGACAGAGAAATAAAAAGCCTGGTTTGGAGGAAGACCGAAGATGGAAAGTCGGGGGGGTGAAGAAGTACAAGATGTGCTGTAGGGGAGGGAGGAAAGAGTCTCTGTAATGAGCCAAGGTTAGAGAAAAGACGACAGGGAACAAGATGGCAAACAAGAAGTGATGGTCGGTAATTGCGATGTAATTGTATAAACCAATAAGAATAGAAACCTCCAAGGAAGAACTCTAAATGCTTTTTTTTTTTTTTTGTCCTTTAGGGAAAGAAAGAGGCATGTAATGTTCTTGCCTTTCTGAAAAGTTAGTGGAGGGGAAAAAAAGCATTAAAAGTGAAAGGTAAGAGGAAACCGAACGCTGTCATATTCGTGAAAAAGAGAACGGCGTGAACGGGAAAACAAAAAAAAAAAAAAGGGGAAGATAAATGTAAACCAGGCATTCAACTATATACAGCTATCGCATTATTCGATTTATGCTGTTTACAATAAAATTAGCCGGAAAACCAAGTTTCTTGCCTTCGTAGTCTTTTTCTCACGCGAAGTACGCGATAAGCTAACGGTAGGAACTTTCGCCGCTCTCCCCCCCCCCCTCGTCTTTGTGAAAACTGAGGAAAATCATTTTTAAAAAAAAGTCTCACAGCCCCGATAAATCGATCCGCTTCAGCACATCTCGTCATCTGCAAAATCGCCGCCTATGCTCGTAAGCTTCCAGCAATGCCGCGCCTTCTCTGCATCCTTTATTCGTTTATTCTGTTCGGATGACCAGTAACTACTTAAATGTGCTTTTTTTTTTTCCCCAGCATAGTTTAGTTTATTATATTATGAGAGCTTTCCATGGAACGACCACCGGAAGGGGGGGCAACTCCACCGGTTGCATTGAAGTCTGTGTGACACTGAACCCTCCTTGTCGCTACGTCGCGAGATTAAACATAAAGCCGAGAAGGCTGCTTTTAAAGGGGCTTATAGCAAAGAATTATAAAGTAATGGCTTAAAAGATAAAAAGTAATCCAAACGCGCACTTGCGACGTAATTACTTTGCTCCCGAGCAGACGAGATCAAAAAAAAAAAAAAAAAAAAAGACTTCAAGGGGGCTGTGTAGAAAAAAGCTTTTATGTATGCACTTTTATGATGTCACGTAACTCCATCTCCTCAGTCTAAATGGTGTGCTGCAAAAGTTGTGCGGAAATCTTCAAAGCCCCCCACCCAAGCTTCAATATCAGATAATTACAAAGCACAAAGTATCAACAACGGCGGTGGCGCATAACTGAGAAGCAAAAAAAAAAAAAAAATCCATGAGTTGTTGAGGATGAACTCCATAAAAAAAAATAAATAAAAATGATACAAATGACTTGAAATTAAAACTCTGTCTTGGCTCCTTCAGTTGAATTCAGGTTTGTTTGCGTGGGACCAAATCGCATCCATCCACTATCCAGAGGGCGCTTTAGAGTCAGCCGGCAGCTCCCACAATGCACAGCAGGACAAAACCTCCCTTTAGAAAGAAGAGAGAGAAGAGGTGGAGACACAGGAGGTTTGATTCCGCTTAGACTGATAAAGTTTTTAAAATTGCGGTAATGTTTTTTTTTTTGTTTTTTTTTTTGTTTTTTTTTTTTGTGTGTTTGTGGTTATGTGTGTGTGTTGAAGCTTGTGACAGTTTAAAAAGGAAAAAGCGTTTATTAATTTTCCTCTTTTGTGTATCCGGCTAAATTTTAGCCACTAAATATGGAGACGGTGACAGAGACGGCCGGAAATGAATTGATAATTTAAAAAAAAAACAAAAACATTTGTTAAAGTATCCTACGAGCTGAATAGGAACAAGCTAATTATCACAAAGGCTTGGAATATGGCATTGTAAGGAAGTGGCGCCGCTGGGGCAGCCAATCAGAAGGGAGCAGTCCACCGGTGCATAAACGCCAGCAGCAGCATTTTCGCAATTGGCCAAATAAACGCCCAGTGACGGCTCTGAACTCTCTCAATCATGTTATCGAGTTGTGTGCCATAACTGTTCAGATAATACTAATAAAAATAAAAAATTAAAAAAAAAAAATGGTGGAAAAGAGAAAGCTGAAATTGCCTGACTGAGGAGGGGGGGTATATCAAAGAAGGGAGCATAGAATGGTTCTGAATTCCAACTATATTCCAACAATACATACCTCTCCTTGAGATGCTGTGAATAGTGAGCCATTTAGGCTTCCAGCAGAGGAACTTGTGTGTTCGCACCAATTGTGCGCCCGCTCCATTGTGTCCCTTTACCTACAGTTTGCAGGGTCGGCAGATTGTTCAGGTTTTTCTTCAGTTGATGTTATTTTCTGAGGCTTTTTTTTGGGGGGGATTGTGACATTTTAAGAGATACTTCCCGTCTCCACATGCAGTCCCGAAAGGTTTTTATTTATTTTTTTATTTTGTATTTTTTCCTCCATCGTGTCTGATTCAACCACATACCGAGACAGCAAGCGGAAGTTGTCAGTTTTGTGAAATATTGTTGGAATGATGTCCGTACGTCATCCTCTTCTTCCCCCCCCCCCCGACTTGACCCCTCTCTCTTTGTCAGCAGCCACCAAGCAGGCGGTTTGTTCAGAGCGTGGCGATGAAATCAAAGAAAAGGTCCAATTTGTGTCGCTTTGTGGATTGCTCCAGATGTATCGGCGTCAACAGACAGTTCAGCCCTTAACGTAGTGTGACAATTTTCCTCAAATCGCAACGGAGTCGCGCGTATTTCGAGAGATCCATCGATAAATGGTGAACCCTCGTGAAGAGTATGTTTTACTTTAAAGTACCGTTTCAGAATAACCTCGCTGCAACTCTTCCAAGACGAAATAAAATTCACGAGCGAAGGTGTTGAATATCAGGGCCGTCCTGAAGCCGCGCTGCTCAGTCCTCGTCGTGAAATCCATTGCTTTTTTGCGACAGCTCGCCTCCTCTTTGCACCAATCTGGACTCTTGGGCCTCCAAAAGCAAATGAAATTCAAAGGAGGCGGAGTTTGACAACGCCAATTACTTCCTCTGATTGGTTGTATTCGAGCTCCACCACCCTTTGGTCTCAGCGGCGCTGATTAATGAGTCACATGCGTTCCCCATCTTCCTGCTTTTGTTGCAGCTGTCGCTCGGTTCAATTCTGCATTCTAATATCCCAACGGTGTTTTCCAGTGTTCCCCCGATTGTTTTGTGCGGGTAATTGGCTTTAACCTGCGACCTTTCTGACTGTATTTAACGAACCCCATGATGCAGAGCGAACAAATCAACCTGCGTGCACTCGCTAATTCAAAGGTAAAGGGTGGTAGGCCCTTATCCTTTTTAGTTAAATCCATACACTTTAGCTGAGAGGCATTAGGATGGACAGGTTGCTGACTCGACGCCTGCCTAAATCACCCAGGTAAAGCCCGGGCCGTCCGTTTAGTTTTATAGGACAGATACATCAGTTTCAGCAGGTAGAGACCAATCACACTACTGACAGATGAGCTCCGAGCAGTCAAAGTGTTTGACACGGGGGGTACTTGATCATAAAGTGGCACATCATCCTGAGATTTAATATCCAACTCGTTCATGCCAGATTACCCCCCCAAGCCTTCATCTGCCGTGATGTCTTCGCACAGATCAGTTGGCAGTTTAGGGGCGATTCATCCTCTTTCCGACGCCGCTTTCCCGAGTTGGTTATCTTGTGTACTCGGGTGCACACAACATCAAGCAAAAACATATCTTCAGATCCTCTAGTTGCACAGAAACTTTTTTTTTTTTTTTTTAAATAATAATTTCAATAGATAGACTTCTAATAAACCTAAAAAAAAACAAAAACAAAACTTTAGCGTTGACGTAAATTGTAAACTAGCCATGTGTTGCATCTTAAAAAAGAAAAGACACAAAATTGCGCACCATCTTGTGCAATGCTCACCTGCCACTGATTTCCGTGGATATTTATCAATCAGCATTTGCCCTTAGTCCAGAAAAGGGTCTACTAGCTAAACTATTTTCAAATGCAGGAGTACACACGTCGGCAAAGCGCCCTAAAGACGACAACTTTGTGGTAATTTAGTTGTCATTTTTACCTTTTGGCTGCAAAAATAATCAGACAAAATCGCCAGGTCTTTGACAGCTTCCTGCGTATTGCTTTGACTGCAGCTTCCGCCTTCTCTTTTCCCCAGCGTCGATTCGTCGGCTGCCATCCTCGCGTCCCAAAGCTCCCGAGTCTTCGTCACTGCCGGTTCGTGGAGCCCACGGAGGAAGCCGACGCTAGCCCGGCTTCTAGGACCTTCAAGCGGAACCGGAGAAGTTGCCACGTCCGAGGTACATCAACAACACGAAACACCCGCAGGTCTTCGAGGAAGACACTCAAAACGATAGACGGGGCACTTGCTTTCCATATGTTTCCATTCCATATATTCCAGATGACACGTACCGCCAACTAAACATTGTTCAGACCAAGTCCAGGCCTTCGTGGGAAGCAAGATTGAAAATTTATTTACATCGCAATATTTATACTTCACTGCTTACTTCCATATTTACATGCAGCTGCGAGAAAGGGATGCTGACGGAACAGAAATTTCGCCGTGCGGGAATGTGCAGTGAGAATAAAGGATCTATCTATCTGTAGTAGCAGGCAGGTGGCCATATTGTTATGGCTCGTGTGCGTCTAACGTAAAATACGAGAAAGCAGGCGGCGCTTTTCCGAAGGCAGCATTTACAAGTGAATCAAACCCACATAAAAACCTGTCTGAAATATTACACGTATTTATTCCGGAGGAAGGGGCGGAGGGGCTGGGGGGGTCAGGTAGTGACATAACATAAAGCAAACTAAGTAATTCCACATTTGATGCCCAGTCCTCCATCACATTGTCGATTCTGGCGCCATCTTTTCAACGCTATCCATCTAATTACAACCCTTTTGTTTTCTTTTGGGCCGCTGGATGCTAATAAATTAAAAATCAATCATTCAAGCAGGGGGTGGCGGCGGCGGGGGGAAGGGGCGACTGAAAGGTATCGATTTCTATTTCGAACTGCTCGGGAAATATTTGTAAGCTGACAGTGGCATCCTGGGAGCTCGATGCTTTTGAATATAAAGGAATCTCCCAAGGACGCCGAAACTATTACTCCACCCAAAACCAAATTACCAGGTCCTCTTTCTGTCCATTACTGGGGGGGGGGGGGGTGGTAGGTAATTATTCACTTGGCACTGCGGCAATCTCACATCTGTATGAAGATATTACGCTTCAGTCCTAACAAGATGCATTCAGACTTTAACACATTCTCTTCTCTGTGGGAGGACAACACTGGTTTGAAATACTCATCGACAAAGCGAATCAATATCTAATTACAAGCCAACGCATTACGGCGCCTCGGCAAGGGAATGGAGGGGGAGAGGCCTTCCCTTCCTCCTTAAACCAAAGGCTCAATAACACTTTGTAGATAATTTCTTTGCCCCGTCATTTGCGTGCCGCCCCAGTAACGCCCCCCCCCCCCCACACTTTGAGAATCTATTACCTTTTTTTTTTTTTTGCCTTAAAGTCAGCACTTTCCAGAGGACGCGGATTTATCTCGCCGCTGTCTATCGCTCAGCCTCGGCCATGTTTGGTTTACGCTACCAAAAAAAAAAAAAAAAAAAAGAAAAGAAAAAAGGCAATAACGTCGCCGCCGAAGGTGTGTTTGCATTGCAGAAAATTTTAGTGCCGTTCTCTGGCTCCGATTGTTTAAAGAGGGTTTTGTGCAGATTAAGTGCATCCCAACGACCTACCTGTGGAAGGAAACGCATATATAGCAGCACAGTTTCCTGGGAAATTATTTATTTCGTCTCTTCCTCTTTTCTTTTTTTTTAGTTTTAAAGAGCCGAAACAGTGGCCGACAACGGTCATAATTAACCTAATTCAAGGAATCAATAGTTTACTCGGATTTTTAGAGGAAAGCGCTTACCCTTGGGTTTAAAGTCGAGATAAAGCCAGCCAGTAGATGCCACAGTTTTCCCCTTTCCACTTTAGTTTTCACTTCCTGTGTCTCGTCGCCGTCGTTACTGAGCCGTGCGCTCGCGATGATTCGTGATGGACAGCTGCTCTTCAAATCAGAGCAAGAGGCGCAGACATCCTGAACATCTGCCCTCAGTTACCCCCGAAAAGCCCCTCCCTGTCACCGACCTCAGAACTGTCAGGCTTTGCTGATCCTAAAATTAGTATCGGGCAAATCACATCCATGACGGCTGGTACAGAATGACTCACTCCTGCCCTGGGAGGGTTGTGACTCTTGTTTTCTATTTTTCAATGCCTCATTACTTAACAACACTTGTGTTTTATTGAAATGCTGACACTTTTTTTATTTTTTATTTATTTGTGTGTGTGTGTGTGTGTGTGTGTGTGTGTGTGTGATGCAACACTACAGGCTTTACTTTCCGCGCCATATAAAACTGTGATTTATGTGAATCACATTTTTTTTTTTTTTCTTTTTAGATTTATGCATCCAATTTCTAAGTGAAAACATAATAATAGCTGCAATCTTGGCTAGAACAAGTCTCAACTTAAGTATTAAGGTGGCCAAACAGATGAGATGAATACACGGGAGAAGGGCACAAACACAAGTACATCATATTGAAGTCGTCATATATCACAATCTGTCTTGCCCATCACTTTTATTTTGTCTTTGATTAAAAAAATAAAATAATATATATATATGCCGACAGCTGAATTGATTTGCCGCTTGAAAGTGTCGGCACATCTGCGTTCTCACACCGAGATCCCAATGAGCTGAACTACAAAAACAAAACCCGAGTTGTGATCAATCGCCACCGCCCTTTGCATTAGTCATAGGGTCAGTAGAAGGGCAAGTTTGGCATCTGCTGCTTCCTGTAGGAGGAAATAATGCTAATGCCCCATGGAAGTTCGATATATCTAAAAGACATGCGGTCACCGCAAGTCGATGTTATTTTCCAATCCGAGTTTGTGTGTGTTGGGTTTTTTTTTGTTGTTTGTTTTTTTCATTTAATCACTCTTTGAAGATCTAAATGTGACGTGTACACATTTCGTGAGCGGGAACGATGTTCGGGCCTCATAAATCCTCCTCACCTGTATCGAGCAGCCGCCAAAGGTCATTGTAAACCTCGGCTGAGGAGAAAGAAGGTGTGTGACATGTCCGATAAGTCACCGCTGTCAGCGGCGAAGGTGTATAAAGTTCACGCCGCCTTTGCCGAGGATTAAGCTGGGGTACAGTTGGGTTTGGACGGCTCCATCTATCAAGCGCTAAAAAGTGAAGTAGATATGCAACGGCTCATCCCTCTACGTGTCACGCCGTGAGAGTGCGCCGAACGTGCACATAAATCTTCACCACCCCCTCCCGTTTGCCGCTGAGAATTAGCCCGACGCTTTGCCACTGCTGCCACGGCAACAGACGCTTCTATTGGTATTTAGAAATCGATGGCCGACCGTTGCGAGGGAGCGGCGTTTACCCGGAGAAATGTCACATCCCCTGCGTGGGCAGTACAACGCACGGAAATTCGGATGCCCCGTGTGCTTTGGACTGAAGTAGTATCAACAAAGCTGCGGCATTGTGTGTCTATCTTTCTGTTTGCTCTTTTCGTACTTGATTGTTGCGTAACTTGAATGGAAGAAAACATCTTTCCAATCTACTTTCGTTTTCATTCACGTCATCAAAGTGACGATAGTGTTCCTGTGTGCCGCAGTTTTAATTTGCACCAATTGCAGTTTTTTTGCGTCTTGCATTCTGTTTAATGGCCATCACTGTTTTGTAAATGGAAGTCATGTTGTATTGAAATTTATGTAAAAGAAAAGGGAATTTATTTATTTATTTTTTCCCAATGATGGTCCAATTTAGAGGAAAATAAACCAGGATCCAAATCATAAGTTACAAAATGCTTCACCCCCACCCCAAAAGAAAAAGAACAATGCATTCTCAATCTTGACCGAGGTACAAATAATTCGCTGGTGTAGTCCGGAGCGAGAGCACCTAAAGGCTTCCTGCTTCTGTTCTGCTCGTCTACATTCTCTCCAGATCGAAGGTCCTCGTTTATCCGTCCGAGGAGATGACTTCAGTTTAGATTCACCTCCTCCAAAGTCTTCTTCTGGCTTTAAAAAAAAAGAAAAGAAAAAGGAGTGCTATTTGAAAGTTTTGCTGTTGCTGCATAGCCAGTATTAGCATGAATATCTGTTTACCGGCCGGCCTAAAGGAAAAGTCGTGGGCCGGAAATAGATCTGTTAAACTCCCGACGCCAGCGTCAGCGTTTGGTCTCGGCTCTCCGGGCTGCTTAAATGGGCTAAACGAGGTGGATATCCTTCGCAGCGGGAGATGTTTACACACTCGAGATAAGAAAATGAGAAGTCGAGAAGGCGTTTATAATGCAGGAGCGGTTCATTTATTTATTGGGATTCATAAAGGCATCCTCAAAGAAGTGATTAACTAAATTCAACGTAACCATGAAATTGTTCAAACAATTTGATGCGTTCGATTATGTCTGCAGAGTCCAGTGATATTATTTTTGCCTCAGTTTTCATTTAATTAAAGCATTTCACATTTCCGTTCTTGTTCAGCGAGCATTTTATTTTATTAGGACAGGTTCCAAAATGATTAAAGGAATATTTATATTTTTTTTGGCAGTACTTTTAATCTGTTCTTTGAACGCTTTTGGACTTTGTGGCGCAGTGTCCCGCTGCAAAGTTACAGCCTACTGGTTAAAGTTGCACCTAATAAAACCACTAAATAATGACATCAATGGGTGGGAAAAAAAAAAAAAAAAAAGGAGCGCTGACAACCAAGTCTTTATTCCGCTGATGTGATTTAAGGGGTAGCGAGTGCAGCAAAAACAATATTAGCCCCCCTCCCTTTTTTTTTTCTTAAAGTGCGCTGCCCTTGAAGTGATGACCGACTTTGTTTTCACCAGCTTTTCCAAAGTTCCTCCGGTCAGCACTTCTCAGTAAATGCTCGGCCACAGCTCGCCAATAAACCGCCACCCGGCCCGTGGACGTGTGCTCGGGGCCGTCTGTCATCATTGTTTGGGGGCGGGGGCGGTGTTAAGAGGAAGATAAAAGAGAGCCGGCCTTAGATTTCATCTGTAATAATTACACAGACTGGGCTGTGAATTTGTCAATTTAGAGCCTTTTTCTTTTTTTTTTTTTTTACACATCCGGTCCTTCATGGTCAATTTTGAGCAGAGGCTGTTATAATCTTTAAAGGACCACAAGCTTGCGTGCAACATGGCGCGTCAAGAACCTCCATTCGGCGTGGACGTGTTGACACATTCCTTCTTCTGTGCCACAAACTTTTTTCTTCGCTGTGTTTATTTTCCAGCGGACGTGTGTGATTTCTTCGAGAGTGCGCCCTGAATAATTCACACTTTATGAAATGTCATTCGGAATAGAGACTTTTAGCTGCGCGCGTCGTTCGCGGACGCGGTCGGAGGAACCGATGCAGGGATGATTAATGGAGGTGCAAAGAGTAGAGAGAGAGAGAAAGAAATAAAGGGGGATGCAGCCAAGAAACCGCTTCTCCAACCTAAATTTTAAGTCTCGGGTGACAGTTGCTGTTCATCGAAACCCAATTTAGAGGTAAAGCCTGGATAATGGCTTATATCGCAATAACACTGCCCCGAAAAGTCGCGCTGCTTTCACGGGGAAAATCACTTGCTGGTGTCGCCTAGATTGAGTTACAGTCAGGTAAATAGTTGACTGAGCTTCTTCTTATCCCCCCCCCCCCCCCTCCATATGCTCTCTAAATTCACAATATGCTTTTGGCTTTATTTTGCAGCCAGGATAAAGTGGGGATGCTGTTGCTGCCTCTGAACTCCATATTGCAGAGGGGCCAATTACAATCGGGGGGGGGGGGGGGGGGGATGTAAATAAATGAAAAAAAGAACCTGTTCAATGTTTCCACTAAATTCGCATGGCAGATATCAAACAGAGTCTCCTGCTAAATGATAATTGTAGCCGGCTGCCAGGGCCAATACTCAGGAGGCCAGCTGTGGCAGCGAGGCTGGCTGTCGTGACGAAACAGCCGTTGCCTCTCTTTTCTTTGAGGATGCAGCGCTGCTTTCTAATCTTTGATAATCTTTGATTAGAAAGCAGGTCTCGACACTGTGAAAGCGTCCTCTGCTAAGAAACTCGGCTGTCGGGACGTCCGTCATCGCTTAATGTGATGTCAAAACGAGCCGTCGCCGCCCACAACTGTGCCCCGATCTCCGCCCACCTGCGCCTCCAGGATCATTTCTCATCATTTTCACCCGTTTCATGATAAGCACGCTAATATTAGCAGGAGAACCCGGTGCAGCTGAGGCTGATGGGAAATGTCACCAGTCACCGAAAGCTTTGAAAACGTGATTTACAATCCACGTGACTGCGAACGTGACAGCTTTAAAGGACGAATAAAGCAGGACTGCTGCAGTTAGCCACGCTGACTGGCTAACTGCCGGTGTGCTCGTCGTTTCATTAATAAATAGTCATATTTGGAAATAAAAATAATATATATATAGATGTTTATTTAAAGAAATCTTACCGAGCCGATTTCTCTACTTTCTCAAGCAGCGTGCAAACCAGACAAATCAATTTCCTGCAGAAAGCAGTGTGTGTGGAATGTTCATCTGTTCTAAACATATGGTATGCTTCCTTTTATTTATTTCTTTTTTTGTGCGCCTTATTAGAGTAAACGAGAGCGGTTTAAATACCCGCAGAGTACGCTGGGGTCAAATTATGAGAAACAACTCTGCCTTGCCCTGCCCTCTGTAGATACCCATCATATTTGCATGTTAAGCTGTGATTACACATTCGGACTGGATGCAGAGAAACCGTGGTTGACCGCATATTTCACATGACCGTTGCTGATTTGAAATGCCGTTTAAATGGACTTTACGTCATCCGAATGTTCAGTTTCTCTCCGTTTAGATTAGTTTTCTTCAGCCTCTGGCAGTTAATCCCTTTTTTAAAAAGTAAAAACTCCTATATTCGACTGCTTTTTGCGTTCTGTCGCCAGCGTCACTTTGAAATCTGCGTGTTTATTCTTTGGTGCTAAACTCATATCAAGCCGGACGCCGACTCTAGAGATCACGTGACGCGGGAGAGGCGCGTCGTTGCCGCGGCTGCAGGATCGACGTCTGTCGTCAAAAAGAAAAAAACTGCCCGATGGAACCTAAAAAAAAAAAAAAAAAAAAAATTCAGCGACTTGTTGTTGCCTTCAACTTCAATTATTCATAAAACCATTTTTATTAGACATTCTTACATTGCAGGAGTCTGCCACGCACTCACAACTCTGCTAGACCGTTGTTTGTTTTCGGAAACTCTTTTAGGGGTGCCCTTCGTGCTCGGCGGTGAACTTGTCCAGCCTCTGCTCACGCAGGCCGCCTCATAAATAAGCTCGACTCTGAGGAGGGATTATTCTTAGGCCCCTGTCAAAAGTTTCGCCAGCGTTACTCCGAGGGATCCCGAGTGGATATGAGAAGCGGTGAAGGATGGACTCCCGTTTTTAGAACCGCGACCAGTGATGAGATGTCATCGAGAAAGACGGTGTTGAGCTAAAAGATAAAAATCGACTCTGACGGTTTTTATAAAGCCTTCCTGAACCTTAAACGATCCCGCGGAGATGAACATCCCCGGAACGGGCAACTTTTCCCCCCCATCGCTGTGATCCGTCTCGATCTGTGTGCCGCTCACGCGCTCACCATTTTCAGATTTCGCCCCACATTTAGCCAACTTGAAGTCGAGCTGACAGGATGAAAAGGGACTCTCATTTCAAGTATATAATAGGAAGAGACCCCCTTTCAAAATGGCAAAATGAACCCAGGGATCGACCAGCCACACATTAGTGCACACACAGACACACACACACTGTAACCAGGCCTGAAACAGAAATGTCCACACCTGTTACCGATGCAATTTATACACATCAGTTCAATTCGCCTCTGCCGGTCAATAGAGAGCTCAGGATCACCTTGTGACATGTAAATGAGGGTCCTTTTTGTGTCGCCAGACAGGCGGGGGCTGAATGAGTCTTTATGATTTTCTAACCCCCGCCTGATTATGACGGTCCGCGCAGAGCTTCTCCTGGTCCCTGCTGCTGGAAGCTCATTATGCTTTCCATCATTTCACTATTGATCCGACGCATACAGGATTGCCTTTAATATTGCGTTGTCCCGTCCGTTTTGACTGTACAGCCTAATCCGGATATGCCGCAGTGCTTCAACTCCTTTGGGCCGGCGTGTCAAAAATCACAAGACTGTATTTAACCCTTTAAAACTGACAATGCCGGTAGAATTGCAACCAAATAAGATAGAGCAATTTATTTATTTTTAATTTTTTTTCATATGAAACCGGAGGAGTGACACTTCAATACCAGGCCTTCAATGTGTCCCGGAGCGCCGTTTCCTCGCGCTAATGGGTTTTCAAAAAATCCGGTAAAAAGCGCAAACAACAACAATATTGTAATCTATTCCGCAGCCGTTTGCAGCACTTCCGACGATGGAATATTCGCCACCTCGTTGTAAACGTGAACTATCACATGATTTTCCCGTGTGTCACTTCTCGCCACGCTACCTGTGTTACGACAGGAAGTGACGTCATTTCACCCGGAGTTGTAGTTTTTTCCGCGATACACGCTTAGCCTGCAGTCACTCTCTCGCTCTCGTCTACTCTCTAATATCTTTTTCACAAAAAACACTTAGACACACACAGCTCACACACTCCAGACACTCACCACACATTTACGGGATGTGGACGCATTATTATTTTAACTTTTTGTTGTTTATTGCACTTTACATGGATGAACATGGTGTTGTACAAAGATATGCATCCTCATAAGTACCTTGCAGACTTAGACACTGGATTGCACTATTGTAAATTGTTTATTTCAGCGAACATGTCGTCTTTTTGCATATTGTGCAAAATGTTCATTTTATTTTCATTTTTGGTACAGACTATAAAAATGAGTGTATCTCAGAAACTAAGCAATGAACACACACAAAATAACTTTTCTGTGGTTTGAAAGGACTTTTACATTTACAATTTTGAGGGATACAGCTATACCATTTCTGTATTTGGGCAAATACGTGTTTATAAAAAAAATTTATTTATTGCACTTTCTTAGCAACTTATTTAGTTAATAGGGACATAAGTTCCATACATATTATTAAAATTTGGGATCTAAGGGTTGTATTGATGTATAGCAAATGAAAATACTCCACCACAGCATGTAAAATTGTAAAGGTATGCTCTAGCGGACTTCTTCTATGGTAGGTCATATAGGGTTAAGATGATGCAGCAGCAAGACGCAGTCTGGCTGAATCTCCCGTTTCAACTCGTGCCTGAAGCGCGGACTTTGGATACCCGTTTTGAAAATTGTTTTGATCGGCCGAGTCTAAAGCCTGCTACTTTAGCTTAGCATAAAGACAGGAGACAGGGCGGGAACAGCTAGACTGGCTCTGATTAGACGACAAATGCCAAACGTTTCTGTAAACACTGACCTTCAGTCTCAAACGTCCGTTAGACCAAGACAAACTAAGCTAAGCTGTCACGATTTCTACGGTGGCCCAGGGAGCAGCTGCAAACACAACACTCAACATATGAACACGCTGCAAATGCATACCAAATGAAGAGGGAAAAAAAAGAACCTTGAACTTCTATCATCTTGATAATCTGTGACTTTTCCACATTTTTCTAAAAAAAACCCCCAAAAAACCAAAAAAACCAATGCTCCGGAAGTCAGCTGCAAAAATGGAAGCGTGTCGCTTACATTAGTGTCCGGTCTCTCGCGAGCTCCCCTCTCAAGTTAGTATTTACTTTGAGAGCAAATAAATATGATATGTTTAAGCACTTTCAACAGCATCGTCTGGAATATTTTTCCATTACTCCCTCCGTCCTGCTCCTGTAAGACAACACCTCTCCTGCTGTCGACCCACCACCTATCACTCAGCACCTCTGGGGAAAGTTCCTGCAACCCCCCCGCCTCCTGCCTCCCGCCTCCATCCCACATACACCAGATAAGAGACTTAACTTTGTACAAACTCCCATTATCTCTCTCCCAACCTCCTCAGACTCCCTGCCCCTGCGTCTGGCTAAAAATTGCCTGCCACCTAAAAAAACCCCGGTCTCCAGTTGGCACTCCAATTCCCAGTCCTAATTATAATAAATCACTCAAACGCTTCCTGTAGTGTCTTGTCGCCATTGTGTGTCCAGTTTTAAAATAATTCCTCCTTCTGGTACTAACTTGCATGCACAACATCCCACATTTCTCTACTGAAACAGGGTTTCAGGCTCATTTTGTGTATTTTGTCACGTTCATAAAATGTGTTTCGAAGCCTGTGTGCGTGCGTGTGTCACAGAATGAGGGGGTTACCACTTCAGCGCTCATTATGTTGTTTTAATGAGGTCAGACGAATTTGTACACTCGTTGCAATTATCTTTCCGCGTGTCGCATATGTTGAGCAAATAAAAATCAGTGTCAACAACAACAACAACAAAAAAAATCAAATAAACTAAATAAATGCACCAAAATAGTCAGAGAAAATGAAACCCAGTAATAATAAAGATTTAGGCAATTTTCGTCTGACTGTTTCACTTCAGCGCGGCAGCTTTGCATCCTCGATGAACACCGGCGACGCCATGCGTCATAGTCAGCTCCAGCTGGAAACAGATGTTTCCTATCGTCCGCCTGAAGACTCTTTCAAGTGCTTTTAAGCCCCGGCTGTCCGAACCCCCATCTGGTTAGAGCAGAACAGCGGTGTAAATGATAACCTTCTTTGGCTCTGTGGTTTTGCGACATAATAGCTTACAATCGTTCCACTGCCTGATCTGCATTCATTACACAAAAGTGGATTCATTTTTCCTCTCTCTTTCTGTAAATGCACACTCATTAACACCCTGGCGTGTCTGTCCTTGAATTCATTCACTATGTTAAATGATTCGGGCCAAAAAAATAATTTAGCAACTAGCTTTCGTGGAGATGCTTTAATGTATATATTTGACTAATGTGTCTGGTCGGGGGTTGACCAGATGGCCGTTTATTATGATAAGTTTTTCTGTCTCATGAGTAATGTAACCACAAACAGACTGAAAGTTACCATTTTATCTCCATAGATTTTTTTTTTTTTTTTTTTTTTTTTTTTTTAAAAGAGGCCAGATATAAATAAAAGCACAAGGTGGCATTTAGCAGTGATGTTGCTGAAGTCGTGTGGTGGTGGTGGCGTTTATAACCTACCGCTAGCTTTATGCTTGTGTTGAAGGATTCCAGTTTAAAAAAAAAACAAATTTAGAAAGTGGACTTGCATGGTCAAGATTACCCAGAATACATTTTGCGTTCCTTTTTCGGCAATGATCCGAAAAGTGCCGCAACCAAGCCATTGGCTACACAATCAAAGGAAAAAGCATCATCAACAAACGCCCTATTAGCCGGCGAGGGAGGTGGACGTTGGGGCCAGGGGGCGTGGCAGCAGCTGCTTTAGTGTTCAAGAGTTTAATACTGTGAAAGTGTCGAAGTCGTGCAATCGGGTCAAACAAAAAATTGTGTTCAAAAACATTTGTCATTATTGTGTTTATGATAATAATTATTATTATTCTTTTTGGCTGTTTGGAAGCTGCGACAGTTGTGCTTTTAGCTTGTATTGTGTCTTTAAACTCTTCAAACTTATTGATGACAATGTTTGTGTTCGCTATTGGTGCAGATGAACTCCACACCTTTTAAGTGCAAGAGCTGATTTACTGAGTTCATAACCAGCGTGGTAAGAGCGACTATTGTACATTTTGCTGGGTACGTTAGACCTTTGTCGTAGTACAGGCCCCGACCTTTGTGGTTTAGATTTTGTGTGTGTGTGTGTGTGTGTGTTTTATCCTTTTTTTGTGTGTGTCGAGGCCATCCTTCGCCGTCCAGATCAATGCAGTCCGCAGGCTGCCTGCCTGCGTTTAGTTTTTTTTTTTTTTTTTTTTTTTTGACATTTTTGTACTGAGCTACCTTTTTTTTTTTTTTTTTTTTTTTTTTGTGAGTCAACCTTGTTGCATAATGCTACACAATTGTCTCTACCATTTTCTGGTCCAGAAAATTTTCAGGGACTTTGAGTCCTTGAATGGTTTTGCTTCTGAGTCTAGCAACAGAATTGATCTTATAATCTATAAAGATAAAGATATATAATTTCAATTTATTAGTAGGTTTAGTTATTGTTTACGGCGACGTGTTTACATTTTACTCTTTCCTGTTCGTTAGTTATGTTCGTTATAAAAAAACAAAAACAAAACAATAACATGTTCAACAGCCAATATTTACTGAAACGCACAGGCAACTCAGTATCAGTAACAGTCCCCTGAACGCATCCCACCCACTCCACCTCCGAGGGAATAATCCCTGAAATAAACAGCCACCTCTCAAAAGACAAACACACTCATACATAATAGACGCTTCACCATGTATAATTAAAAGGGGAAGTGGATTAAGGCGCCTGAACAAATAACACCAGTCAAATACTGTGTCTGCTCAGATTACCTCCCGCCCGAGAAGCACACCTGCTCTCGATCCAATCGATTTGATTTCTAATTAAGTTTGAAGGGTGAGGATCCGCACGGCTACATGCGGCTAAATCTCGCCAACACCTGGCCAATATCAAGAGGGCGCGCAAAAAAACAAAACCCCAGAGACGAAGCCAAACAAGGCGAGGGGAACCGCTTTACGCCTGTTTTTTTTTTTGTTTTTTTTTTTTCCCCAATCAAAAGCGGAGTTTGGGAATGTTCCGCCTCGCACCTTAGCCGCAGTTTTACTGTGTTTCTTTGAAAAGACTATCCAATCATCAATAATACATGGGGCTAATGCTTCTTTTTGAGAACCAATGGGGGGGAAAAGAAAAAGATCTAGGCCCCAGAAGCTACAATCTTTTCAAACTTTAAAGACGCTCGAAGATCTTTCATTTAAAAGCAGAACACACCTCAGTCTCTTCTGTGGAATATATTTCACAGTGAACCCCAGTGCTTTCTTATTCCCCTCGAAATCACAATTTACCTTTCATCTCTATTTCCCTAGCCCCCCTCCCCCCTTCCATCGCTCTCTCTCTTTCTCGCATATAAAGTATTGATCTTCAAATATTTATCCTGCAAACATCCACAAGACTTGACCTGTATCCCCCCAAGGGTGAAATATTCACCTATTCCGCTAAATAATTGATGGGGCATCCATGTTTCAGCACCTTCTGCCAACCATTTTAGCGAGAGCCCCCCCCATTTGGGCTGCTTGAGTGTGTTTTATTAGAGGGATCGGGTCTCGCCCGTTTCACCGACAGCAACAAGAGCCGAACGACTGTTTTAATTGGACCCTCGACTGCAGATGGGAGGGGGGGGGGGGGGGGGGGGGGGGGGTGGTTCATGCTGGTTGAAAGAGCTGGAGTGTCACAGGCAGCGGAGAGAGGTTACCGTGATGACCTCTAAGATGCTGATAGTGTTGTTTTCTAGGCGGGTAAGACAGCATGGTAATAGGAGGGGGTAAGACCAGGGGTGGGGGGGGGTTTGTATGCCGACTTAACAACCCCTGTGCTCCTGTTGTCAGTGGAAGGCACATTGATCCACCAGCTGCTGCTCCGGTATCGAGTCAAGACATGATAACAACCCCCGCCTCCCTTTTATTTATTTTTTTCCCCCCACAAGCTGCACATTCGTAGCAAAGGTCGTGGTGGCATCAAATCCCGGTAAAGCCATCGGACCCATAAGGATCCCAGCCGGCCGTCTGTTCGATTTCCTCCTGCAGCAGCGTGGAACAACACGCTGCCGTGTGAATAATTCACCCGAATGGAGGAGTAGAAAAATAAAATAAAATAAATGAACAAAACTGCCGAATTCCAATTCACCGAGTCGCACTTTAATAACTTTCTATTGAAACTTCATCCCGCATCAAATCTCTCTCTGTCATATTTTCATCCCGTTGCCTTCCGTAGAGAATTCATTAACATTCAGCCTTCAACATTCACTAATAATAATAATAATAATAATAAAAAAAAAAAAGCCCAAACACATTATTGCCTAGTAAATGCGATTTGACCTTTGATAAACCTCCTTTCTACACACCTTTTGTGGGTTTAGTGCGTGTCTTAGGCTTGTGGGTAGAGTAGTTTGTCTGACAGCCCTGACACACCAACCAGGCTGTTCAGCTTCCCACGTAGTCGATTCCTCTGGCCCAGTCCTGGATTGTTTTCCCGCCTCCTCAGTACAAGCCCTTCTGAGATGTAGAACACTTGTAGAGTAAAGGGGGGGGGGTTAAGTTCAATGTCGCAGAATTAAAAATGAACAGCATCCACTTATCCTCTCCCAGGAGCGGTGGATATTGACTGGCCGCTATTGCTGCCCACGCTCTCTGCAGGGGGAAAAGCCAACAGCAATCACCGGCGTGTTTCGGACTCAGAGAGTGCACGGACCTTTCCAGAGACGAGAGAGAGAGAGAGAGGGCAAGGTGCTTAGCGTTGGAAATGTCTTTTGAACAAGTGTGGATACATGCATATATATCCGATCAAACTTGTCCACAAAGCCGAGGAGAATAAGCAAAAGGTGGATAGAAAGCTGCACTGAGATCAGATATAAAAACCAGCTGTCTTTGAATCTATCCGTATCAGTCCGTTCAAAATCTGATAAACTTTATTGGCATGGCAGATTCTACACAATTGTGTAATCGCATATAATATTACCATCATCTCCTATGTAACGATAAAGGCATTAAATTGTTTAATACTCAGGGAGGCTTAAGCCGGACGTGCTCTTTCGAATCAGGCTAATATACACTGTTGATTTTTCTTTTTTGAAGAAGAAGAAGAAATCCTTATGGCATATTTTCCCACAGCATAGTGGGAAGTGAGATTTCTATCTAACTCCTCTTTTATGACAAAGTGACGGCAGCCGGCTTTACCTGTGCCGACAAAGCCCCGATCTTCGTACCTTTTTTTTTTTTTTTTCCCCCCCGCGGGGGTTAAGTCGAATTCAAATTTACTCTGCGATTTGGCTGGTTTCATTCCGCTGATCAGATTATGAAATCTTGTTCTCAGAAGAGCTTCGGGATCAGCTGGAGGAAGGGGAAATCTTTGCCGCGGCGGCCCGAGGGGGAGGTTTTAGAAAAGGAGGTCATGCCATACTGAGACGTCCATCAGAACCGATAGTCGAATCATAACCTCAACCTTGTCGCTTTAAATCGTAAATATGAGCCGATTCGGACTAGACACCAACAGATGTAGGTCCTGAATCACAGATATCGAAGCTGATGGGGATGCTTTTCATTTTTCAAAGCAGCTTATGCATTTTAAAGCGGGCAAGATAAGTGCTTTCTGAATCATCAACAGGCCCAATCTTCACTTCTTCCACATTTTTATGACCACAAAATAATTTATATAGCACTTAATTGTGACTCTGAATGTACTTTCATTGATTATGGTGGGTTTTTTTTTTTCTTTATGCCTTGTCCACTTGTCCGCTTCGACTCGAGTCCCAACACAGAAGAGAGAGAGAGCGCTGCCGCTTCGGATCAGATCGACCTGCTCAATCTTCCATTCATGCCAGATGCGTATGAAAGGCTTTTTACTTAAATAAACGCGTACGTGTTGTGTTTTTACTTTAGTGCGATGGCTGGGTAACACTTTGAGTGTTTGTTTGAAGCTTTTACCTCGGTATAAATATGCACAGTGGGGTTTAAAAGTCATAGACCCCCCTCCCCCCCTTCATCCATTTTACTTTTCTGAATGATGCATGACCAGATTACAACTATGGTTCGATGAAAACTCACCAGCACAACCAAGTGTCGATGGTCAGTCAGTCCCGAAGTGAGCCAGCTGGCTGAAACGCTGTGGTGTGGAGCTTCTAGACCGGAGCCTCGGACCTTGTCCCCGGTTCTGGTGCAACCCTTTGTGACGGTAGACACTGTTGCAGAATCCAGGTCCCCATCCAGGACTCTTGGAGCTACAACTGTAGGGACTCGTAAAGTCCCACGTCTTCACCCTGTGTGACATTCTTTTAAAAGCGAGAACAACCATATTATAAAAAAAAAATAATAATAATAAAAACGAGATCTGAGGAAGCGCCATCATAAATCTCATATGATAACAGCAGCGGGATACTAATACTAATACTAAAAGACAAAATATCATACAAGATAATGCGGGAAAAAAAATTATGATAAAACGGTAAAAGAGAGCAGAGGAATACGGGTCCAAAAGATAAAGCTGAACTGAAGGATTTATACGAAGCAGGAGTCAATGAACTTGCAAATAAGTTCAAATAAAATTGAATCTAAAGCCAAGAACAAATATGTGGTTCTTGAGTTTGCTTTAAAAAAAAAAAAAAAAAAAAAAAAGAGTCAGCAGTCTTTGCTTGGCCCTTAGGTCTCCTGGAAGGCCACTCCAGAGACCTGGACCCCGGCAATAAAAGGGACTCCACACGACGGCTTTGTACTCTAACTCTGAGTTTAATTAAAAAAGGGCCACTATAAGAGGACCCCGAGGGCTCCAGGAGGTCCGAAAAGATAAAAGCAAATCAGATAAATAGGTGGGACCAGGACGATTAAGAGCAATAAAAGAATATTAAAATCAATTGTGAAGCAGACGGTGCAGATACTTAGCTCGACTAAAACCAGAAAAAGAGGCCACATTATTCCAGTTTTATAGTCTATCTTTTTACTGTGAGGCCCAATGCTGGAAATTTTTCGATGACTCCGAGGTCGTACTTGTCTCTGAATGTCATTACCTGTCGGTTGTTATGGTTACATTTTTCTTATAGTGGGTGTATATGATCTATGTTTTGACAAACGAGTGCTTCTTTTTTTTTTTTTGTTGGCTGTTGGAGTTAAGCCTCTTAAGCTTTCAGGAAGATGGTTTGGGGGGGGGGGGGGGGGTAATTATTTAATTTTCTTCTTTTCCGCTTGCCTCTTGCAGGTTTGGGTACTGCTTCGAAAATTGGATGTTGACCAGCTTCTTAGGTTTTATGTGTGATTCCGGTGCGACAGTTACTCAGCATTTGGGTTTTTTACGGAAAAAAATTAAAAATAAAAAAATAAATCAGGACAATGTTGGTTAATTCGCGCTGTAGTGCTTTTAGGAATGAAAGCCAAATATTACGTAAACATTAGTGACTGGGCCGGCGACCTGAAGTGATGTCACCAAAAAGCAGTCACCTCCCCAAACCCCGCGTGCCGCTCCAAACCTCGTCGACTTTGGTTCCTTTGACTGATGTTTGCTTGAATGGAACAGGGCGGCATGTCAGCCACGTTGCTCCCGAGTTTAGACGCCTGGGCAGCTTTAAGTAATAGATTTACTCTCGCGGGGTAGCATCCTTGCTCCATTTTAGTGGCGTTTGCAATGGACACGTCTCTGGATTTGTCGAGACAGCGGGTGCGCACGGAGGGAAGTATTGAATTTGCAACAACAAACGGCCTTTGCTGTGGAAACGCACACTAAGTGCAAGTTATCACGGTGCACAGCATCAGCTCTCCTTTTCAGATTTCTCTGCCTTTTGTTATTATTTCTTTGGAATTTTTCAATAGGTTCTGGACAGATGGTGAGATTTAAATCAAGGGAAGTGGGGAGGGGATGTATGAATGATGGAGTGCAAAAATTAACAACCCCCCCCCACCCCCGGAGAAACTCCAGGTGAACCGCACCTGAAATGCACTTAATCCTTTTGACTTGACAGTTTTGACTTTGAGCTGTTTCTTTTAAGGTCAGGAGGTGTGAAAGTGAAGCCTTATCTCTGCACCGACTCCCGTCCCCGACTTACCATACGTGCATATTACCACTTATTTATAGCCCCTCTCAGACTCACTCGAGTGTGGACAAGGAACCTATTCCATTATAGGTGCCTGTGCTCTGCTGCATACCTCTCTTCTAATATGCGCCACTGTGTGTGGCTGTACGCCTCACTTTATGAATGTAAAAAGCAGTTAAAGGATATGCGAGTTGACAGGAGGTGCCACTGTGGAGATGCTGTCACCCCCCTGACCCCACCTCCCCTTTCCCCCCTTGCTCACTGAAGGGCACAACCAGGCTGACCCAGTGGCTACCAAGGGACCCAATCCCCACCCAGTTGATGGACAAGATCCAATTAGAGACATGGCATGGACACGCCAGGTGAATCTTACTTCGCCCCCCCCCCCCCTTCCGTACAAGTAGACTCACTCATTTTGAAATCAGAAACAAGCTTTTTCGAAAGTTGACATGTTAACCCTGTGAGAGCGTGCGATCACGCCGGCGTGATCAGATCAGATGACATCTTCAGAGCGCTGCCAACAAAAAAAAGAAACAAAAACAATTCCACCCAGAGCGCTGTCATCAACTTCACCCGAAAGTGCAGATTTGAAACTCTCTCCAAGTTTTTGTTTTGACATTGTCTTTTGTTAGACCGCCTCAAACGGGAGATGTGATCATTTTAATTTCACAATACAAAAGTATTAATCCGAGCATAACAGTGCGATGCATTTTCTTCTTTCTTTTTTTTTTTTTTTTTATGGTGGAATCTGCTCAAAATAAATCAATCTTACTGGCTGCAGTGGAACCAAAACACTCTTTGGTTCCGAACACCCTCACATGAGTATTCATTCATAGCGAGCGTTCGACGCTCTGGTGTGCGAACGCAGCAGGAAAACCAGCACACACAACCGAACACAAGCTTTTGATCCCGACCCCGGTGAAGGGGGATCCTCATTTGACGAGCAGGGGCGACTGGGTGGGGGGGTGGGGTATCATGACTTCCAAAGCACAGACCGCCAAAGCAGCTGCAGATCACCGGCGGATTCACAGCCGAGACGGTGAACCTCGGGCCATTTTCTCCATCTCCAGAGGGACCAACAGGACCTCTATGATGGCTCCGGCAACAAGAGTAACAGCTGCTAACCGACGAAATAGAAGACCTTAAAGATATTTATATTCATCGTGAGCTTTATACTATAGGCAAAAAACAAACAGACAAAGGTTATGTAATACACAGTATGTTCAGAAATGATTCAGAACCGTTCCCTTTGTTGTCGTGCTGGAGCTTCCCGCTCAAACAGCTTCAACTAATCTCCAAAAAATGACGACGCAAATGCACAAATTTACATTTCAGGTTTTAAAAAGACTTAGAGGATAAATTCTTAACTGTTAGAAGATAAGCTACAAAACAGCAGGATTTCGCGCTGAGAATTCACAACGCCAGATTGATTCTGATTATATGATTGGTCAGTACGACAGGATCGATACTGTGGTCCAGACACGTTCCTCATTTGGCGCTAATTCTCTAAAAAAAAAAAACAACCAAAAAAAAAGAAAACTATTATATACATTCAGAATTGTATATATGTGGCTGCGTCACTTTTCTATATGTATTGCTCTTTATAGGACGTGTTACTTCTGCCAAACTTTGTTTATTTTCTTTTTCCTTGTTTCCCATTATAAAAATCATCAAATAATCCAAATCCAATTCAGCTTCCTGTCATAACGGAGAAACCTCATTTATTTTTTTCTGAACATCGCTCGCAGGAAGCTCTAATAATCAGTAGGCGATTTGAGGGGAGGGGGGCAGTGTCCTCCCCTTGTTGGCAAAACAACCAAAATGCGTCCCCTTTGTTAACCTGCCGTCCCCTCTCTGTCAGGGCAGAGCAGGGATGCTTAGCTGAGTATGTTCTGCCTGACTCATTGATCCTTTACAGCACATGTGTCAAACTCAAGGCCCGCGGGCCACATCCGGCCCGGGATACAATCATATCTGGCCCGCAGGATCCTTTCAATTGTCGAATTTTTAATGGCCCAGCTGTATGAGGGCGCCCTCAACACTCATACTACAAATCCCATAATGCAGCGCAACAGCTGCCGTGCCAAACAAGAGCCCTAATTTCAGCTTTCCTGACGATTTTCATGGAGAACAAAATATTTATGTCTATTTTCTTGGAGGGGGGGTGAAATATAGTATGCTGTCAGTTTCAATTCATATTTTTATTCAAAACATTTTAGTCTGTTCAATACATTTTTTCCCCCTTGTTTGGCCCGCGACCTTATGCGTGCTATGAGTTTTGGCCCCTTGTGTGATTGAGTTTGACACCCCTACTTTACAGGGTTTCACCATTTATGGGTTATTCTTCAATTAGGGGGCGTTTTTCTGTCCCCCAGGGTAGATTTTAAACCCAGACATTTTTGACATGACTTCTGTGATGCAGATGACAATTTTCACTCTTTGAAGAAAATGCTGGCTAAGTTTTAGACTTGTTAAGCTACTGTAACTGGTTAGCTAGCACACAATGTACACTGTATATATTCACATAAAGGGAAATTTCCTATTAATGAATTAAAATACTGAAACACAGTTTGTAAAAACTTTTTATTGCTCTCTAAAATGTTGAGTGCGATGGTAATGACAGATGTATGAGGGAGAGTGATATTTAACTGTAAATAAATTGCAAATTGAACAAATATAAACTATATGAATTTTGAAAAAGATGTCTTTAAGTTGTTATGAGATAATGCAAAGTAAAGTTTTAATGGATGTTGCACTTTTATTGCTTTATTATAGAGGCGAGGTCAAAAATGTCTGGGTTGGGGACAAGGCCAAAACAGTGAAATTCTTGCACATTTGAATTTTCAACACACTGAAAAAAGTATTAAAATGTCATCAATGAGACACAGTTTTTTTTTTTTTTCAGAGCTACTACAAGCTAACCTTCACAAATACAATAATTAGTTAGAATAAAAAGATTTTTCTAAGAAAGTCATTATTATTATTATTATTATTTTTTTAGTTTTTATTAAACTGCAGCGGATCGCCACTGTTTTATTAGCCCCACTAGTTTTCACGTCGGCATTCCCATTCAGCATAACTTGTACTGTCCCATTGATACACAGCCTGACGCTGCGCCGTAACCCCGCCCCCTCCCTCTCTCTCTCTCCTCCTGGGTGTGCGGAGGAGGGGGGGGGGGGTTAGCGGAAGTACGGCGGCAACGAGCAGCACACGGATATGCTAATAGCATCACCAAAATGGCGTCACAAAGAAAAAGGAGGACAAGTTGAAAAAAACAAACAAACAAACAAACAAACAAACAAAACAGGTGAGAAATTAGCTTGGGTTTGATTCCTGTCCAGACTACTCATGAAAATTAGCTCGTGTTACACAGTTAACGTTAACGTTTCCGCTTTACCACAGTAAAAGTCAGCTTTATCGTCAATGCCATGAGTACCTGACATACACAGGTATTGAAATTGCAGTACTTTCTGAGGCCCGCAGTGTAACAACAATAATAATAACAACAATAATAGTGCAGTAAATATATATATAAAAAAATAAGTAACATAATGTGTATAAACAAGTTGTAAACCAACGTAATAATAATAAAAAAACAAACAAGGCACATAGCAGCGTGTGTATTGTGCATATGGCAGCAGCTGGAGAAGTTGAAAGGGCAGGTGCAAGAGTCCCTGATGATCTAAGGTGGTGGTGGTGGGGGAGCTCAGCTGACAGGGTTAGTGTGAGCAGAGCGCGGGGGGGGGGGACAGAGCAGGGAGAGAGTTCAGCTTCCTGACAGCCTGGTGAATGAAGCTGTCCTTCAATCTGCTGGTCTTGGCCCCGAGGCTCTGCAGTCTCCTGCCTGATGGTAGCCGACTGAAGAAGCTGTGGGGCGGGTGGGTGGGGTCGCCTGCAATGCAGAGAGGGCTTTGCGGGTGAGGCGGGTGTGGTAGATGCCCTGGAGGGGAGGGGAAGGGAAGGGAAGGGAAGGGGAGAGAGACACCAACAATCCTCTCAGCTGCTCTCACTATGCGTTGTCGTTTCTTGTGGCAGGTCACAGTGTATGTGCCATACCACACAGCGATGCAGCTGGTCAGGATGCTCTCGATGGCGGCTCTGTAGAAGGCGGACATGATGGGGGTTGGGGCTCTGGCTCTTCTCAGCTCAAAGTAACGTTAAGTATCTAAAGTCTCCACAAACTAAAAAGGAGTTTGACACTGTAGGCTGTTTTCACATTAATCTGCTGAAAGTGGAAAGTTTCTCTGTGCTCACTGAAAACCAAAATTTAAAGGCCAGGCCTACAGTGTGTGCAAGATTTGTGATATTGCAAATTGTTTGGAGGCCAGATTTGTCCAGTATTCAGCTTCCATAACTGTGAAGTCTCCAGAGCGCGCACACTGAGAATGGACATTACAGTGAAGGAGGAGACATCTTGTGTCCGGCAGTCAGACTTGTGAAATGAAATTAATGATTTTTAATGAGGTAGAAGGTTTAGCTGTGATTTGAAGGTTTTTAACAATGGATTTATTAATTCTTTGTGGAAAAATCATATCAGACACAGATTCAAAGTAGAGTGGGCCTAGCCTGTTTAATATAGGCCTACATCTTATAACATATCTAGAGGAAAACTTTAGTAAACAAAGAGATTTATACAGTCCACTAGCAGCATTATTTATACTGCAACCCTGTGGGAAACAAAGCTTTAAGTTCATACCATTACTTTTGTACAGAATGGACAACGTCGGAGTGCAGGGCCAGAAGGAAGAGGTGAAGGTGAACAAGCAATTAATTGAAATTCATGTCATTACTTTTGTAGAGAACGAACAAAGTCGGATAGCAGCAACAGGAGGACGACAAGGTGGAGGAGAGAGAGGAGCAGCAGGGCAACAAGGTGGAGGAGAGAAAGGAGCAGCAGGGCAACAAGGTGACAGGCAGGCAAAGCGTTTTTATGAGGTCCACCTGAGATAGTGCAAATTGGTGGTGGTGGTGGGGTTAACAAGTTGCATCCCCCTTGTTAAAAAAAACAAAACAAATCGCCTACTGCTTATAATTGAATATGAAGAAAGCCTGTGTTGTTTGTCTTGTGAAAGTTACGTTATAATCTTTAAAAAAAAAAAAAAAAAAAAGATGATTTAGTGTTGCCGTAAAACTCCCTGCATTTTACATTCATTAGCGCACAGATTTTGGTATTCTATTTACTTGCGATACAATTGTGTTATTGCTTCAGTCTCACGGAAGTCGGTGTTGTTTCATCGTTGTCAAAAATCCCACCGGGGGGGGGGGTTGCGTCCCCCATAATGCCGTTGTCCTGTCTGCTTGAGCGGCGTGGCACAAACACCCCACCGCTTAAGTAATAGAAACCGCCGACGCAACTGGCGAGCGGTCGAAGAAAAAACCCCGTTGCCACCGCAAAGGGCGGTTGAACGTCACTGACTGGTGTTTATTTTTAGCTTTAACAAGTTGAGTGCTGTGGTTCAGGAGGTAGAGCTGGTTGTCTCGTAATCACAGTGGTTGGTTGTCATCCAGTTTTCTTCGGGTGAGATACTGAATTGCTTCTGCTGGCTGTCTCATCACCATATTAGAGTGTGTGTGTGTGTGTGTGTGTGTGTGCATAAGAAAAAGTACAGTTTGAGTGTGTTTGAGTGTTCGATATGACCAGAAAAGCTCTATATGAGTGCAGCCCATTCCCATGGCGTGACATTTAGTGCACGTCATGTCTATCTTTGTAATTTCCGAGACCGACGTGGCATCGCGTCTCGAAAGTGAGCTGCACGTCACATCTGCTGACGCATTTAGAGCTCGTTACTTCTCTCCGTCTCCTCTTTTTTTTTTTTTTTCCCTCAACCCGCTGTCGGAGTCCTGCTTTTGTTATCTCCGCGATACGGAGTAAAATAAATATTTGCGTTAATTCGGCGCGTGTGCATTTGAAAATTTCTGCTTGATGCAATGCAAACGTCAATGAGAATTGTAGGATCTACATCTTTTCAGTCCTTTCACTCCTGTTCCTTCATCTGATGGTTTTGGTCTGATTCTCGTTTCTTTAATAGCGCTACATGAAACGCTTCAACGGAACTTGACAATAAAACCCCCCCCACTGCCCGCCCTCGTCCTCGCCAAACTCCTTCCTACAAATTTCCCTCCAGATATTTTTCTCCTGATTGAGAAAGTCATTTCTAGTTCCTTACAACAAATTAATTTTCCAAAGGACCGACGGAGTGATTGCCGTACATCAGAAAAAGGGGGCTCATGAATAATTTCCTTCAAATGACTCATCAGAGGAGCAGAAGACGTGGAGACGCAGATTGGACTCTGACAGGAGGGAGGCGAAACTGGCGCCAGAGTGGAGGGCCGCGGCGCTGCCGGAGCGCTCTCTGCATGGTAATTTAAGTGGACACAAGGGTCCTGTCATTAAAGCATGTCATTTCACGACCGCTCGGATCCTCTGATGAGTCTGTGGCAAGGTGACATTAAAGAAGAGTTGATTAAGTCCTGGGTTTAAAAAAAACAAACTTTCACCTCTTTAGAAGCTACATTTTTAAAGGTCCCATATTTAACGCCTAGTCGAAAGTGTTGATTTCCATGAGATGTGTTTTTCAGGGCAAAAAAAAAAGGCAGATTTCAGGGAAATACTCTGTGGAAAAATTCCCCCACCCCCTCCCTGCAAGGTTGGATGGTGCGTCCAGGTGGGCGGTCCATCCCTGTGACATCACAAAGTCCCCACAGCTCGGTTTCTGCAAGCCGGTGCGAGCTAGCAGGCTATACCGTAACACGATCTGCTCTTTTTTTACACACTAAATCCATAAAAGAAAGAATGAAAAATCCATTACGGGCAAATGACTTAAAGTAAACAATTATGACAACAACAACAACAACAAAAACTGCATTAAATTCACAATTTGTCTTCAGTTTATTTGGTCCAGTGACTCCTGTTATATTATACGTATAAATCATTAAAATCCTATAAGAATTCTAAACAAAATTTGTGGATAAGCTTTACACCTTTTTTTTTTTTGATGAACCAACACTCCTTTGGCCTCGCATTTGGATGCGGCGCCATCAGCGATGACAGGTCAATCCCATCCCGAGCAAAATTGCTTTCCCATACAATTAAACGGCAACAGCAAAATGGATTTTTGCAGCAAACAAATTATGTTTTCTATCAATGTAATGACCATAAGTTGGTGATGAATGCATTTGGCGACTGGCGCGCATCGATTGCGAAGGGATTTATAAATACATCAGCGGATGGCACATATGTTTTCTTTTTTCCAAAAACCGTCTGAGCTCGCAATATTCATCTTCAGTGACCGTAATTAATTCGCGTTAATGTTCACGTTTGACTTCTGACAGCACTTTTGTTCACGTCAAGGAAAGATCCTCTCCGGGAAATAATTGGCTGTGGACTTGATCTACTCGCGCCACCTTCTTTGATGCATGATTTATTTGTTTATTTATTTACTTTTTCTTTTTCGGGGTGATCCTAGTGCTGCCATGTGCCCGCCGTTTGTTTCTCGACAACCCCGTCGAGCTGTCATCAAAAAATTCGTCACATATTCCGAATCAGCACAACCTCCGTTAATTACATAAAAAACTCTAGAGCTCATTACATTTTTCTCTCTTTATCTTATCGTGACATTTTTTTAAAAATAATTTTTGGCGCATTTATCAACTTCTCCTCACTCTGACACTCAACAGCAGGATAAAATTTCTCTATTTTCCATCTCGGAACTCGCGCACTCAGACTCTGGTAATTAGGACTCAAACTTCAGGTGTGTGACTTCGACTTGAGCACTGGGAGGTTCCACCTCTTCGCTTCGTGAACTCGGCAACTGTGCGTCACCCCCGGACTGTCAACAGCTGTGCTTGACGCGTGTCGCGATGGCGAAATCGCGGCGCGGAAAGCCATTTTAAAAATAATGAGCGGGTGATGCAAAGAGAGAGAGAGAGAGGCCTGGGCCTGACACCTATCATATCTAGTTCTGTACATGCAGTGGGGGTGGGGGGGGGGGTTTACAGGGAGGGCTGTGTATTAGGGGGTTGAGTTTGAACCACAGTTGGCAGCGATCTTGGAGAATAAAGTGATTGTGCTAACTGAGGCAGGGCCGTCCAATAGAAAGGTCAAGAAAGATGATGAAAGAGAAAAAAATGTGGAAGGGCTCATTGCCAGGGAGTGACAGGACATAAAGACAAGGAGGAGGAGACCCCCCCCCACACACACACACACACACACACACCACCACCACCTACATGCCACTCTTTTATCCATCCTCACTCTCTCTCCCTCTCACACACACACACTTTGACAATAGCCAATTATCAGATATGCTGACTGGGTTGTGTTCACTTAAAGCTGTCAGTCAGTGTGGACGGGCGGTTAAACGGGCCCCCCATTCATCCCACACCGTCAGATCTCTCTGCCGCTCTCGCCTCCGGCCATTCCTAATGAGATCCAAGGTGCGCCGCTCTCCACGCATCACTGATCACGCAGTATTGATTATCATCATCGATTACGATAAATACAGTCACGGTATAATAAGCGAAGTGATCCAGTAAAACCGCGTCAGATAATCTCACTAATTGATTTATGAACATGACTTAAGGCAAAGGTCTGACGACTCGATTTTTTGCTTGAGCAACGCTGATTTTTATTTATTTATTTTTTTTTAATTAAAAATTAAACTGACCAGAGACAGACTTTTTTTTTTTAACCCCCAATTTAAATGTTTGCATTTAAAAAATGTTTCCATTTTTGGGTGACTTCTAGATCTAGATCTGAAAACGGTTCCTCGGCGGGTTGCTGAAACTCAGAGCAAGTCTCACGGTCTAGCAGTGTTTGGTTTATTCCCAGATCGTCCGATGGAGACTGAAACTTTTCTGCCCTTTTATCTCGATCTCAAGGTCCTCGACTAATAGTCTGTGACTTTACCGCTGCAGTAAACGGAAATGACCCAAAAAAAATAGAATTATTCTTATTCTTTTTTTTTTTTTAATCAATTTTTCAGTTCTTTAAACCTGAACTCTCTGGAGCCTCTCATACTGAAAGGTGAATCTGTAATTATTATTTTATCGTATCTAGCCAGAGCCCATCAGCAAAACCCTTGTTAGGATCTGCATGATCTCGCTTTTTTCCTCTCTCTCTCTCTCTCTCTCTCTCTCACCTGTTTTATATCCAGCCTTTCTCTCCAGTCTTTGGCAGTTTGCTGTTGAACCCCAAGTTGTCGTCATTTGATCCGACCCCTCCAGAAATAAAATTTCTCCTTTAATGCCAATTTTTTTTTTTTTCGTGTGCTTGCTCCAGCCTAGGTCCTCCTTGTACCCACTTTCTCGACTCTCCTCGCTCTTCTCATTGGCCCCATCCTGGTTTCATTTCTTTACCATCCTGATCAAGATCCAGATGTACTCATCAGCTGTTGTTTATTGTCAGTATAGCGTTAAATGTCTTTGCATGGGTCCAGATCTATTTATCCAGCAGCATATCACCCCCCACCCCCACAAAGCTAGAAACGGCCCTGGCTATTGTAGTAATACATTTAAAACGTATAATGAGCAGTGGTGGCATTATACTGGGATAAAAAAGTGTTCAGCTTCCTGCTTGTACACATAAATAACCCTGCCTGCTGACCTCTGCTCCGTGATGAGGCATGCGCGTGGTGCGGAAAACATTTTCTTTTGTTGTTTTACGTACACAAAGTGGTGAGCTGCCATGCTCTTGAGTTTTAACCCCCCCTTCCCCCTCCGCCGACACCAAAATGTCGGCCCTTTTTCCTCGTCATCCTGCGTTCGACTGCGCCTCTCCGACGAGAGGTGCTTTTTTATTTATTTATTTATTTCGGGGGGCGGGGGGTTTAAATGTGTGAGTGTGAAATAGAAAACAACATCACAGATCGTCTGCCACTTCTTAGGCTCTCGAGCGCTGCCGTGTTGTCAGGGCAACGCACAAAGTGAGAATTTGCATACTGGTACACGCACACAGAGACAATAGACACCCCCCCACCCGCTGCCTCCTCGCACACAAACACACACGAACACACACTCCTCTCAGACGGTGTTTGCTGTGAAGTAGATTATATTAGCCACCTGTTACTGCCTGGCATTTTGACAGTGCCTCCCAATGAAACAGTGTCTCATATAAGCAGTCACCTGGCCCGGCGTGGAGGAACGACTATTAAGGGTGTCATTTGAGAAGATCTATCTGTTGCGTTTTTTTTTTTTTTTATGTATTTATTTATTTTTTTGTCCCAATCGGTCACCCTAATCTGCTTGATTCTATTTGCACGCGGCGAGTCAAACGTAATCGATCAAACGACAGATGCCACAGAATCTTAACTGTGTTTGGTCGCGGCCGACGGTGACACCCGGCTGTGATAATCACCTTACTTGGCAACAAGCAAACGAAACACACGTGCTTTGGCAATCGATGCCACCCGGATCAGGCTTCACGCTTTCCAGACCAAGACCCTGGAATTACCCCCCCCCCCGTGCATTAAATATTCATATTCCACGTACATGGCAGAGGCTATTAGACACACGGGCCTTTGAAGGGGGATGACAGGTGGAGTAATTGTGGCGACTGCGCCTCGAACAGCTCTTCCTGTTGGTACCGATGGGACGGCTGCATAATGACTCCGACTCAAGGCTTATTATCCCCGCTGGGTGAAGGCGCGGCGCGCTCCGCCGGCATCCCTGGTGGGCTTAATTTACCGCTTGTGTCATTTACAAACCCAGCCCCCCCCCGACTTGAGACGCATTAGCTGAGTCTGACCATCTCAGGACTGCTCCATCGGCGCGCAGGGATAAATTGATCCGTGATTGATTGGCGGATTGATTTAGTATGACTTATGTGTTTTCCTGCTGGGTTTGAGGCCCAGAGTATTTTTGACGGCTGGTTGTTGGAGGCCGAGGAGAACATTACTTTGCGTTTTGAGCAAACAGAAGTTGCCAAGTCCATAACAACTGCGATTGGTGCTCAACCGTTATAACACCGCCGACACTGTAGCTGTGAAAAATAAACAATAAAAGGCAGGAATTTGGGTGGGATGAAGGCACCCGGTTGACCCCAGCGGACCCCACAAGTAAGAAAAAAAAACAAAACAAAAAACTAACCATTAATATACATGGCGTTGGCCAATCATTCACTCCCATGAGAATCTATTTTCATGCTTTGCTTTAATATCGAGCATGAAATGTTTCATGGTTGAAAAAATTAGTATGGACTCCCCCCCCCCCCCCAAATCTTAGAGGAAATGTTTCTTTATCTTGTTTTTTTTTTTAATTGCTGTGCAATAGTCAGAGCTCTCTTTGAGTAATCCGTTCCACGATACCTAGTCAGCTCCTTAACGGCACCGGCCTCCTGCTGTGCTCTTAGTGGATATTGCCCCCCGTGGCGTTGCACTTTGAAGCGCATAATGTTTTATGGATTGATGAAAAATTCAGTGTTGAGGGCTCGTTTGAGCAGCCAATTTCTGCTTTTTGTGGTGAATTTCATCCTGGAGAGATCCGTGAAGACCGAAGCGATACCAAGGCTCACTGTTGGTCCATCTCGAGCAAGTAGCATAAACTCCTTGGGCGTCTGAAGCTGACAGAACGCTAAAAAGCAGCGAAATGGATCGGGGCTGTGAGAGATGCTGGACTCGCATGAGTTACCTCTGATAGGTTTGTTGCAGAGAGCCATAATGTCAGGCCTTGCGCCGTCGCTTCAGTGCCCTGAAATCTGACCTTTCAAGTCCTCCACATCACCTACTGTTAATTGTCGGTGTGAACTTTTGAGCACGTTCATTATCCCTCTGCGTCAGCCCCTCACCACCATTTATGCCGTTTCATTTTCAGCCCAATTTCCCACAGAGCTCATATAAACTATCTGCAAAGCACATGCCTCCTCACACATAGCTCTGACTCAGTCAGCACTGCTTTCGCTTTATTTATATATTTTTAACTTTTAATTAATTTATTTATCATCTCTGAATTTCACTGTGTGTACTTGTTGAAATAATTTTTTTTTTTTTTTGTGGGGGGGTTAGGTGTACTTAAACCAAAAACATCCAGTAGTTTGCCCCCATTTTCAAAACCATTTCATAAAAACCAGAAAAGAAATGACATCACAGCAAATGAATGACTTCCCTGATAGCCCGACATTACTGAAAAAGACGCGTGGGTCAAACTTCAGAAGACTTGACGGACGATCTTGAAGATGTTGCTCGTCGGAAAGCAGTCCTCGCTCTGACGCGCAAGTGGCGTGACATTGAAAACCTCCCAAAAACTGGAAGAACTTTTGTGTTGAGAAATGGAAAGCCATTCCCGACACCTGTTTGAACACGAAGTAGTACGCATTTGGGATGCTCTCCACACACTTGCGCAAAAAAATCAGTCGCGACTCTCTGACGGCAGCTTACAGCCGTGTGTGTGTGTGTGTGTGAAGCTTAAAATGACATCCTACAGCCCAGTATGGAGAAGCATTTTTTTTTTTTTTTTTTTTTTGCATGGATCGATATTTATACTGGACCTTGAACTGATGTAGTTGTTTGATATTCAGGCCGACGGCTGACTGCACTGAAATAGTCGCGATAAAACAGAAACATTTTTTGTTTGTTTGTTTGTTTTTGGTGCCCCTTTTAAAACGTGCCAGAATTATTATCATTTTTTTGTAGCTCTTCTATTTTATAAATGTAACAAACCACAGTTCTTATATGGATGGCATAAAGAATGCAATGAATAATGATAACTATATATGTGGCATTATTTTCATTATCGAATAGTTTTTTGCGGCCCCAGGTGAGTTTTATTCGGAGGGCATGCTGAATGCTGAAAGTTGCCCGACGGTGGTACCAGCCAAAAAAAAAAAAAACAACAACAAAAAAACGTGGAAACTGCAAAATTGCATTTGAAATCGAAATGGCATTGTGACTGTCACACCCTGATGACTTGCTGTTGGTTGCTGAAACAGAGAAGGTGTGAAATATTATCCTGTTACTTGGATTTTTAGACATTCAATATTATTATTATTTTTAGTAGTAGTAGTGGATGTTTGGAGATGGGGGGGGGGGGGGTGCTCTCACACTTGTGTGCATCTTTTATGGCCCTTTTCCCCTTCTCCTTTGTATCCTGGATTGTTTTTCTGTCTGCTTCTCTCTCTCTTTTTCGGTGTCCACAGCAGCTCCTGACAACATTTCGCATTAAAAACGCGAGCCCCCTTGTTTGTGGTTAATGCGGAATTAACCCCAGTGCGAGAGGCTCGGGGTCAAACAGTTGACAGCCGTTCCTTTTCGCGTTGCCTCGTCAGAAACCGATGCAGTTTCCGTGAGCAGCGCCGCTTTAGCATTCAAGGCCTGGCAGGGGCCCGGCGTCGTCGTCTCCTTTAAATCAATAAACAATCAAGTGTGTCCCGCGTCCATCCAACAGTGACCATCTCTGCGATGGATTTGCTATCAAACTAGATTATCGACATTCAACTTATTCCTGGATTAATCAGTGAAAATCAAAGAGCATAGACTAAAAAAAGTTTTAAGCCTGACTGAGCTGTAATGGCAGAGCGAGGGTTAGTGTCCTAACTACCTTCTGTGACAGCGGACAGATCAGATTCAGAGCATTGTCGGTTTATTTTTTAAATTGTTTTCATTTATTATCTTTTTTTTTTTTTCTTCTTCTTCTTCCCTGCATGCTTTTCTTGTGGCGGTTTCATTAATCCGTTATTGCTCGATTGTTTTTAATTGACTTCGCTTCCCTTAAAAAGTACCATCTAGAGAACGAATCCTGTTTTCGTGCAAAAGTATGCCAGCGATATCACATAAAAATTACTCCTCCGATTAAAGTCGCTGAATCTTTCGCCCCTCTTGTGTGATTACCTGATTATATCCTTTTCGCCTCCGTTGTTGTGCAACATTACCTGCCAAAAAACGAATCCGAAGGCAACTTTGAAAACTAAGGGGATTCAGATGTGCATCGAATGCCTTATAAAGATGCGCAGCTGGATGCAGCAAACGCGCACACGCCCCAGCAACAGCAGCTACATGTTTGCCTGCCGATAAGCCGGGCGGTGACGGATGGACTCGTCTTGTTTGTAAAAATGACAATGATTAGGACTCGCAAAAACAGAGCAGTGTCGACGGTAACACTTTAACCAGGCCTGAAAAACATTTCTGTGACTCTTTTCCCTTTTTTTAAACCCCCTGAACTCCATTAAACTGTCGCAAGCTTCTTTTTGTTGTTGTTACACATAACGTGTAACACAATCTGGATGAAACATTATATATACATAAATTATTACTGCACAAAGGCATAGAAACACTTCGGCGGAATTTAAGATTGAACAGGAAGCAAATAAATAAAATGATGCACAAACAAGTATAAATGCAGACATCTGAAGCGTGTAATAAAGGACGAGTGTAAGATTAAGTGCCCAGCTGTCTCTAACCAATGCAATTTGGTTTGAGTCATACTGGAGAGCACACAGTTTCGGTGTTTTCAGAAATGGCTCGTCCTCGTCCGTCCACTTCTGGAGTATGAGGGAAGCACTGGAGCGATTTATTTATGTCATCTGTTATGCATGTACACATCACCTCATGCATGCAACAGATTTCACTTCTTAAACCTCCCTAACACGTAATATGTACAATTTACTTTTATTTTTTTTTTCATGTTGTGTCCATTATGTGGGGCAGCATGTTGGCATAGTGGTTAGCACTGTTGCCCCACAACAAGAGGGGTTCATGGGCTTGGTTCCTGGGCCTGGGGCTTCTCTGTGCGGAGTAAAGTTTTTATTTTTTTTATTTTTTTGTGTGGCCCAGACTGGTCCGTGTTTCGGTGGTTGTGGACGACTGCTTTAAAACATACATGCAAAAAAAAAAAAAAATTCCAGCTCCATCATTTGATTTTCAGTTATATCTGTTAATTATTTCCTCAGTGCGACATCTCTCTCCAGAAGTGCAGTCAGGAATTAAAAGCGCCCGGTCACATGACACCGATGTGGTTTAGAGAAGACAACTTATTCTTTTGATTAAATTTGTCATCCGAAGCCAAAACAACACATTTGGAGCTTCCAGAAGTTTAATGAAAACGACTAAAACTGTAGCTACATGTGCACCTCAGCTCATTTCCTAGTTCCTTATTATTTTCTATGCTCGTATTCGTTTTGCAGCCACAAACCAAACACAGACTCACTAAATAAACAGTATATAACCAGCGAGGCCATGCAGTATGTACGTATCTGGCTTCTACATTTCCTGTTGGACCCCCCCCACCTGTAGACAAGTTCTAAATTGATGTGGTGCAGAAGATGCAATTAGTATTGATTGACTTCGCTGCTGTTCTTCATCTCTCTTCTGCCCCCCTTGTCAGGGTGCTCCATGTTTCTCTGCCTCTTTACACACACACACACACACACACACACACACACACACACCTCGGCCCCATGGGCTATTTTGAAGCAGGTTCGGCCTGAAAGCGGAGCAACAAGGTCATTGTTTGCTGTGAGGGATGTTCGCTTCTAAATGTTGGTGCAGCCGGGTCGGAGGCTGCGAGGGAAGGGAGCGTTTGATTGTAAAGAATATCAGCGAGATCACACACACGCGCACACGTTCTGAAGTGGAAAATGAATTACTGCCATTATTTGAGCTGGATCTAAACAAAAAAGTGACAGACAATTTTATGTTCGAACGCTTAGCTTTGCTGTTAGATATATAAACAGAAAAGTACCTAGGATTTAAGAAAATGCTTAAGATATCGGAAAATTTCCATCAGAGACCTTTTTCCCTTTTTTCTTTTTTGTCTGTGCTCACCCCTTACTTTTTCTCGCATCATCAGAAGCTGCATGGGGAAATCAGATTCCACAGCTGACTCCTCGTTATGTGTATATTTACTCAAAAAAATCATCCAAAGGAATGAAGAGCAGTCGTAATGTGCCGTCAATCCCCTGGAATTGTTCCATGCGGATTCCTTTGTCATTGATTCCCCAGAGTTCACGACGGAAACACTCGGCCCGAGCTCGCCTTGCATCGTTTAATCAAAACACTGTATGAGCAAGTTAAAGAGATTAAAAACCTTTTCAGAAAATAAATAAATGAATAAAAAAAATGGGATTGAACAAATTTGCCACCATACCTTGTGTCACTCTCCCCTCCGGCTCCGGGTCTCACTTCCACGGCGGCCATGTCAGTAAAGACCTTTTCCGTCAGACTCAATAAAAGAACTGAAGCTCTGTGAGCCATAAAAACTCCTTATATAGTTAATTATATAGATGTGTTGCGTTGCATTTGATAAGTCAGTCTTAAGGATGGAATGAAGTTGTGTGTCTGTGGTGGGGTTGAGGACAAAACAAGACAAAATTAGCCAATGAACATTGACTGTCTGAACTATAAACGGAGCGTATGAACTGCGGTCGAGCCAAGCCAAGTGGTAAAGCTGTCTCCATTTACTCAGGACCGCAGACGAGACGTATTAAAGTGTGTTGGGGGGGGGGGGGGGGGGAACTCCAAATCATTAAGGCTCGGCAAATTCGCAACAGTCCGGTCGCGCGTTTGCGATTCCCTCCCAGAGTTTGGGAGGAAATATGCAAGCAAAAAAAGACCCGATGGGGGAGCTTTGATAAGAGGAGCGGAAGGGGTTTGGTGTTAGCCTGCAGTCGTCCTCCCTTTAAAATCACATCAATGTTTTAAGTGAGTGTAGATGACAAGATGGAAGAAATGGCTTTTAATATGTCAGGGGAGAGCATGTCTCAGTGAGGGGGGGAGACACACCACTGATCCTAATTCCTAAATGTAAAAAGTAAGCAGGAGTTTAGAATCGACACTGGCGCAGTGTTGTTGCGGCTTTTTCCGTAGTTGGAATAAAAACCGAAACAAGAAAATGATATAATCAGTTTGAAGATTTAGCCCTCAGAAGTCAGATAGAATTGAAATCTACTTCTCGCTCGATTTAGCACCGTTGTAAACCTTCTCCTAACAAGTTCAGTCTCGAGATTCCAGTCTTTTGCAACATGACGATGAATTTTTTTAAAAGTCGCGGTCCCCACCGAAAGGGAAATAAAGCACGGCAGCAGCGGATGCTTTAGACACATTACTCGCACTGAATATTGGCTATGTCGATCAATCGGGAGTACGGGAGTGTGTGTTCTCAATTAATAAAAGTTAGTGTGAAGAATTTCTTTGTCTGTTTAAAGCTCGTGTTGTTTTTGTTTTTTGCTAACCAAAATTAGCAGCAACCCTTACGGATTAATAGCTGCGTGTGGCTCTTCGCTAACCAAGCTACCTGGCTTTTTTTACATTTTTATCTTTTTTACATTTCTCTATTTTGGACTCTGGAGCATTTTCATAGTGTCTGAGTCTCCGCTCGGAGACAGAGTGAATTAATTAGCGCTGTCAGGCTCGGGGACGGAGAGGTGCACCCGCGGGTCCGCCTGTGTGCAGATAAAGGATAAAGTCTTAAAACCGCCTTGTCTTACTCATTTCTCGGAGAGCCTTTTTTTTTTTTTTTGTAGCAAAAGTGCTCTTTCCAGCTGTTGATTGTCAAGTTCCGGTCTTGATTTCATTAACAGGCTTGTTCCCTTCTTTCGCCCTTCTTCCTTTAACATCCTTGTGAGGAGTTTCACTGCAAGCCAATTATTTTTCCATTTACTGCTTCTCGTATTTAGCCGTGGTGGCCGCAGCTTCAGACCACACAGAAACTACCGGCGGTTAATGGACATCTAATATTTAATTTATTTTTATTTTTTTCCCTGTATAGCCAACCCAGATGACATCCTGAATGGGAGTCAGCATTTTAATTTCTGTCAGCTATTTTCTGCTTGCTTCTAATTGCGCGATTACACTGATACACTAAATACCTATCAGGGCACAAAATGCAGATCAATCCCTACCAGCGCACTACTGCCCTTCTTAATGTGCGAGTAAATAAAATAATATTTGATGAAAACTACACTGAGCGGTCTGGTTTAGGAAATTTCCTCAGAAATAAATGTTGTATGTTTATGATCCCTTTTTTTTATTTAATTTTTTTTAAAGATTGAAACAGATTTATCAGAAAGAAACATATAGACTATCAAAGAAAGCGCAGCTGAATTTTTGGATGGGGGAAAGAGGCGATTTTCCAGATACGGATGGCGGAAAATGCACGTTTCAGCCAAATCGCTTGGAAATGCAGCCATTTTGTTACGCATTTTTAAAATATACATGGAGGCAAAGTGGCAAAAATCCTTCACCGAGGCCAAACAATGTTAGAGAGCTAAACTGTATAAATACGCCTGATTTATAATGCCTAACTCCATAGGGCTTTTAAAATGAAAATGAAAAAATGTTTCATAATATCTCATAAAAAAGAAAGTGTTACAGCAAATTTTCTGCGCCTCTCGTCTTGATGTCGCCTCTGCCTCGCAGTGCTTTCAGTCTTCATTTGCACTTTTATTTATTTTTGATTCGAGACTCACTTTGCAGCCTTGATTACTGAAGTAATGAAGTGAGACAATGTATTTTTCTTTAATAGGTCGCTGAACTTTTCAGCTTGGGGGGGGGGTGTGTCCGTCCTGTTATTACAACTGGTGACAAACCTGACCTTTATCAGCCCCCAAATGTTTGGCCCAAGAGTTTTTATTTATTTATTTATTTTTTTAAAGTCTTGCTCCTGGTTTGGATGTACCCATCCCAATTAGTTTTTTTTTTTTTTTTTTTTCTGGCTCATCTAGCTCCTTTGAAAAGAAACTGGATGGCTAAGGTTTCTGCTTCAAGACCCCTGAACTGCTGCCAATACATAGACTCAACTTTAGGTTGGATGCGGCGCTCTCTGTAGTTTAAAAAAAAAAAAAAAAAAATCCTGAGGGGAAAAATATGGCTCTTTAGCTGTTAAATGCTCCGCTGTGTTCACCAGCTGCTCCGACTGTGTCCGTCTGTCTGTCTGTGGTTGTGGACGGTGGCGTTTTTTTGGCCATTTCTCTCCGAAAATGGCTGCTTTACGCCACGAAGAGACCAAAAGCGGTGACTCTTTCGGAACTACGGAAGCTAAGTCGCAGATTCTCTGTAGGTTCTGTTTGAGTCAGTGGACGAAGCGAGGAGTTCCAGAAATCCAACAGTTTTGAACTCAACATGGGGGATCCCACGAGGTTCCAGATCGGAAATGTAGTCCCTCTAGATCCAACATGGAGGTCTCCTCCATGTTGGACATGCCCAGAAAGTCTTCAGGAAACATCCTTATGATCCAAGTCAGCTTGGAAGTCTCTACTCCGAGTTCCTCGCCCCAATCTCAGCCCAATCCCCGCAAAGGAGGAGGCCCCCCCTTTTTTTTCGTTGAGGGCGGGACGACAAAAACGCCCCCTCGTTAGGTTAAACCATCAACTGAACCATACAGCAATCGGCTGAAGGTTGAATAAAGGCCAATTAAAAAGCAGTTTGGTCTCATTATCAGCCTCCCATCTGATGCATAAATAAGAATAACTCCCCCAGTTTGCCAGCTTGTGAAAATACATCCTTCCTGCGCTGGCTTCGCGTTCACCTACCGTCGGTTTTATCTATTAATCTATTAATCCAATCTATTTATCGACAGCGACGTCACTCACACCTCCCCAATTCTACACGATACAGTGATTCGTTTTTTAATACGGCTCTTCACAAATGCTCCGGAGGCATTTTAAAGAGGTTCAGATTTACGAACCAGCGTACGGGCAGGTGTTTCGGCCGTTAAAATCCTGACGTTGGCGCACAGGGACGGGTGAATCATTGCCATTGTGAAAGAATTCGGTGTCAGTTTGAGGCCTTTTTAAAAGTGTGCCTTAATTCCTTTGTGCTGACCAAGAAAAAACATAAAAAAAAAAAAAAAGGAACGTCCCCTCCTTGGAGATTTGTGTTTGTGCTGCACTGACAGGACTACATCTGTGTCTGCTGTGGGGAGGCAGGGAGAGATGAGGGACCTCTGTATTGAAATGACATGCGGGGGGGTGGGGGGGGAGTCCGTGATTACATTTGTCAGTCTGAGACGGACCTTTTAAATTTCAGGAGTAACCCAATTTTGGCTGTGTCTGCCTGGGGGGCGGCGAAATCGCCGCTGCCATCCAGCTCGCCAGCCATAAATCATCTGTGCTGCTATCCGGCCACCATCATGCTCCACTCAGGCGCCCCCCCACCCCACCCCACCTCCCACACACACACACCATGTCCTACATGCTATAGTTCCCATCATTTTTCCTATATATAGAACCCTGCACTCAATATAGCAGGGATTAGAAGATAGGTTATTATGGATACATGAATGGCATACAGCTGTGTGTGTCTGTGTGCATCTAGCTTCATTTGTGACCAGCATGGAGTGCAATTCTTAAATTATGCAGGAAAAAAACAAAAAGCATAGTCAGAGCAGTGCTGAAAATTGTGTATATAATGACGAAGAGTGAACAACGCACAAGGTGGTGCGGTGACTCGCACCACTTGGTGGCCGAAATAGTGTGCCAAACAGCCATTTCAAAAAACTCTGTTTCGGGTGCATCTTGGGTAATGTGGCTCGCTCAGCTGGTGTAGAGTATGGATGCCGTTTTAAAGGCTTAATTTCATATTTTTTTATACGCTGTGACCTCTTTAAACGTTCTGCTCTCTGTATTTATTTGTTTGTTTCCTTTTCTGCCGACATCACCCTGAAGTTTCATTTTACCCAATCACCTTGATCTATAACTTGTGAGAACTTATTTGACACACAGAGCGGGCGGGGGGGAGCTTTGAGCGGATCGAGTGTGCTGAGCAACAATAACAGAGGAACCACATAGGGAATCCTACATCTGCCATCGGGAAGGAATGAGGCTGTTGAATCTCGATGGGATGGCAGCCTAGCGCACAAGATGGCAGCGCACCTGCTCGGCGGTCTTCTCGTTCCTTCCCATCCATGCCGCTTTTTCCCCTCGGTCCCACGTTGTCGTTGACTGTAAACATTTTTGATCGAGCGGCATTGGTTTGATGTTGTGATGAGATAATGGAAGAGTGAAGAGGAATGAGAACATTAGAGCAGGCCAGCTGCTTTCACCCCTGCTTTGTTTTTTTTTACCTGAAATCAGCTTAGATGAAACTGGCGAGCTGCAGCCAGCACATTTAGAAAAAAATAATTCCCCAAATTATCAACAACTCTGTCTCTGGAAAAAAAAAAAATAAAAAAAAAAAAATTAATTACACAGTATTGATTTATCCGTGGAAAATAAAAAAAGTTGGAGATGTTATAGTATGCTGCCGTCTAAAGTGGACCAACTTGCCTTCTCTCAGTTGCCCCTAACTTTTATAGAGTCATGAAGATGTTCCCCGTTTCACTTTAAAATAATCCTACTTATTAGCTGATTATGGTGCCATGCTCCCGGCGAACTGACGAAAACGAGCAGCCTAGCTCGAAAACGGGACACACAAAAAAAGAAAAAAAGACTTTAACACTTTACATTACAGAATGAGGTGGAGACCTGAGTCCCCAAGTAAAGAGCTCAAACAACGGGGGGGGGGGCTACTCACAGGGGCTACTTGTGTTATTTTTTAAATATCTAGCTATTACACATAGCCTCCTATCATGGCTAAAGAAATTGTAATGGCTGTGACCCAGAGACGTCCGTTTCAGCTCCCCAGCTCCTCGTTCTTGAGGTGGGCCAGGTCGTTGGCGGCGGATGGCATGTTGGCCGGCTCCGAGTTGCGCTGTGGGGTGGGCACGCGGCGGTTGGACTTGTGCCGCTGCTTGTCCTTCTTGTAGTATAGGGCAGCGAAGGCGAGGATGTTCAGGAGGAGCAGGGAGGCGCCGACTGTGACGGTGTGGAGGTACAGCGTGTCTTTGGGGTTGTACTTGGTCCAGGCCACCTCTTCAAATCTGTTGGGCTTTGTGTGGATGAACTTTGTATCCTGCGGAACTGGCTGGTTTGGATCCTCCAGTCGAGAAAGAGGCCGAATGATTAATGCGTCACATCTCTCCAACTCCATTATGAGACATGAAAAGAGACAAATATGACATTCACCTTCACTGCCATTTAAAACATCATGAAATTATTAAAACCACACTATATTTTTTTATGTGACTCTGTAAATGAGCTTTTTCCTTCAAAATCATTTGTAAAGCAGTGCAATACAAAAATCTACAATGTAATTGTCCATTAGACTCACTCGCTAATTTGCAACACGTCCAGATGAGTCGTTGCTTGATAAAGTCCAAGCCTCTCTCTCTTCTCGTCCTCTGCTTTCCCTCTCATCAAAGTCTAATTTGTGTGTGTGTGTGGTTTTTTTTTTTTTTTTTTGAATGTGGGAGCTGACAAAATGTTCTCTGCCCTTTTATACACCACCGACACATCGCCAGGTTTTTTTTTTTGTGTGTGTGTGTACTTTGGAATACAGCTCTCTCTTTGGTGATTTCAATAAATTTGGATGCGAAGGCAAGGAAGCAACCTTGGTGCTGACCGACTATTGAGCGTTCGTGTGTGTTGGCAAGATTAGGCATGTATGGGGGGAGAGGGGGGCTTTGTATGTCTGAATACTCAATGGGGGGAAAAACTCATCAATCAGTACGGTTGTGGAATCGATGCTGCCGTTGTGTGTTGTTGATGTTTTCATGATGTGGACTTAGGAGGCACTTATGCGATGCATTCATTATATCGGTCTACACAGAACAACATTCTCTTTTTAAAACGGACTAAAAATAAATTAATCTGAGCGTGAGACACCCGAGTAGATCCATTATTTATTCGGGTTTTATGTATAATCTGCGTTAATAACGTCAGCTGTACATCTCACAGTCACGTTAAAAGTTTGTCATCATACAAAAATGGGCAAACAGAGTTCAGTGCCCTTAAAATGCCGAACAACAAACAACTTAGAAACAATTCCGGACTCTGGTTCGTAAGTTGGGGAGTTTCTGTACTTCCCCTTTCAGTGATCAATCGGTTATACTGATCAAAAAGCTTGGTATGCAATCATTCCTATGCAAATGCAGTTTAAATAAATCGGTTCAAGTAATCACTTAGTAATTGATGGCAACTCTAAGCCGCTTACATGGACACCAAAATAGAAAGCAAGACATTCTTTAATTTATTTTATATATTTTTAATTTTTTTTTTTAAGAGAGGAAAGGAAATAGAAAGAGAGAAAGAAAGAAAGACAGAAAAAATGTAAGAAAAAATAAGAGATAAAAAGGGGGAAAAGGAAAGAGAAAGAGAAAAAGAAAGAAGGAGTTGTGTGTGGAAAGGGTGGATGTTTCTCCTGTTCCCTATTTTGACTGGCTACAGAGTTTCTTGCTGTGTACACTCGGTCGGATTTAAACGGTGTGGCGTAGAGTCGGTCATTTCCTGCAGGTGAGGCGATGAATTTCCAGCTACTTCTTTTTGTTTTTTGGGAAACCGAAAGAGCCAGTGAACCTCTTCCATCTGGATTTGTTGTTGTTGCTGTTGGTGTGTTTCGTCTTCTCCTTCTTCTTCCTTGGTCTGTCTGGAGGCGGCTCAGAGCTCACCTGTGGATTTTTAGGTGCTGGACCAGGCCTCACTTCTTCCACTGGTGTGTGGTTGTCATTGACTTCCTGCTTGTTGGCCTCAGTCACTTTAACCACTTCCTGTTTTTTGGCCTCGGTCGCTTCAGCCACTTCCATTTTGTTCGCCTTGGTCACTTCAGCCACTTCCTGCTTGTTGGCCTCAGTTACTTCAGATATGTTGTGGTTGCTGTTGGTGTGGTTCGTCTTCTCCTTCTTCTTCTTTGGTCCGTCTGGAGGCGACTCAGAGCTGGCCTGTGGATTATTAGGTGCTGGTCCAGGCCTCACTTCTTCCACCGGTGTCTGGTTGTCATCGACTTCCTGCTTGTTGGCCTCAGTCACTTTAACCACTTTCAGTTTTTTGGCCATGGTCACTTTACCCACTTCCATTTTGTTGGCCTCGGTCACTTCAGCCACTTCCTGTTTTTTGGCCTTGGTAACTTCAGCCACTTCCTGCTTGTTGGCCTCAGTTACTTCAGATTTGTTGTAGTTGCTGTTGGTGTGGTTCGTCTTCTCCTTTGGTCTGTCTGGAGGCAGCTCAGAGCTGGCCTGTGGATTTTTAGGTGCTGGTCCAGGCCTCACTTCTTCCACTGGTGTCTGGTTGTCATCGACTTCCTGCTTGTTGGCCTCAGTCACTTTAACCACTTTCAGTTCTTTGGCCATGGTCACTTTACCCACTTCCATTTTGTTGGCCTCGGTCACTTCAGCCACTTCCTGTTTTTTGGCCTTGGTAACTTCAGCCACTTCCTGCTTGTTGGCCTCAGTTACTTCAGCCACTTCCATTTTGTTGGCCTCGGTCACTTCAGCCACTTCCTGTTCTTTGGCCTTGGTAACTTCAGACACTTCCTGTTTGTTGGCGTTGGTCACTTCAGCCACTTCCATTTTTTGGCCTTGGTAACTTCAGCCACTTCCTGCTTGTTGGCCTTGGTAACTTCAGCCACTTCCTGCTTGTTGGCCTCTGTTACTTCAGCCACTTCCTGTTTTTTGGCCTCTGTTACTTCAGCCACTTCCTGCTTGTTGGCATCTGTTACTTCAGCCACTTCCTGCTTGTTGGCCTCTGTTACTTCAGCCACTTCCTGTCTGTTGGCATCTGTTACTTCAGCCACTTCCTGCTTGTTGGCCTCCATTTCCATCAGACTGGACCTGGGTTTTGGTTGGAGTTTGCTGTTTTCATCTTGCAAATGCAGCAACTTCTGCAGCCTGTGAATACATCTGTTCTGTGTTTCCACCATGAGAATTAAGTCCACATTGTCTTTTTTTGTGGCGTCGTTCTGTTCTCTGGTTTTCTTCAACAGAGCCATTGAGTTTTTGTACATCTCCTCCATTTCTTTGTAGGACTCTGTCAGGTTCTCCACCAACTTCATCAGCCTCTGCTCCCTCTCTGTTGGTTTCCCAGTTTCTCCACAATCGTCCTCTGGCTCTTCCTTCTTTGAGGATTTTGAGGTCTTTGGAGATGATCTCTTCTGGAGCGGTTCTGTCTTTTTGAGCATCTCATCGTACCTGATGTAGTTGGAGAACACAACTTTCACCTTCTCCAGTTCCTCCCTGAGTTTGGACTCATTCTCTCGGGCCCTCTGTGTTTCTTCAGTTCTCAGGGCCTGTTCGTTCTCCAGAGCCTTTATTACCATTTTAATTTCTCTCAGCAGGCGTTCTTCTGCTGTGTTGGCGTTACTGTGACCTCCACGTGCGATCTTCATCCTCTTTGGCATGATGTTTGTGTTTGTCGGTGTGCTCCGATTTTTCAAACGCTGTAGTTCTCCTGTTCATGTACTGTGATGTGACTGTCTGCCAGGTGGTATTTACATGGAATTATTGAGAGTGAATGACATCACAGTCACTTCAAAGGCAACAGAGTCACTTCAAAGGCAACGGAGTCACTTCAAAGGCAACAGAGTCACTTCAAAGGCGACGGAATCTTGTCCCAGTAATGTCTTATAGAGCAGAGTAGAATGATGACATCACTCTGACAGAATGGATGACATCACCAACAGAAACGTTTGAAAAAATGCCTTCACACATTCCAAAGTCAGAAACCCAAACTTCAGTGTTCCCGTGAAGAACACTGAAGCAGTCAGTAATATTTAAAGTGCATTATAATTTTCAGCCTTTCACGCTGTGCGTATGGCAGTGCATATTTTTCAGGAGTACTGTTTTTTAAATTATTATTTTTATTTATTTTTTTTATTTTATTAGAAGCAAAACCACTTAAAAAGGCCTCAAAGCTTCACGTTACAGAAGCAGTTTATATCCGGCTGGAGATCAGCAGCGCCACAAACACACAGCGGGTCCATATGAACAATCCCAGCTGACAACAGGTGAGGGCGGGGTACACCCTGGACAGGTCACCAGTCCATCACAGGGCCAACACCCACTCACACTCAAACTCACACCTACAGACAATTTAGAGTCCGCAATTAAGAAACATGATGTCTTTGGATGGTCGGACGAGACCCATGCAGGCACGAGGAGGACATGAAAACTCCAAACAGAAAGGCCCCCAGGTCCAGGAATCAAACCTGCGACTTTCTCACTAGCTAACTGCTATGCCGGAATAACTAAATAATAATTCCTCCAGCCGGTAAAAAGCTCTCAAAGAGCCGCAATGCGAGTTGAGTTTAGCAGAATACTAAAAATAAAAGATGCTGAGGAGGGATTTCTGGAGGCCATTACTGCTGCCTCGCCACTTAACTGCACATATATATTTTCTCTGAAGATTTCATACTCATCTATTAAGGCTCAGGCTACCATGGGAGGAGGATAAGGAGGAGGAGGGGGGGATGCAATCAACTTGCTTTGCCGGCGAGGTATTTACCTGAATTTTAATTCGCGTTTTGGAGGAGCGAAGGCGGCACCTCTTGCTGCTAATGACCACCGTGGGTTTTTTTTTTTGTTGTTTTTTTTTTTGCAGCTTATCCATAGCGTCCTCGCCTCACCTCTCTGTCTTTCTCTCTCACACACACATTCGCACAAACTTCATCTCTGCCCGCTCCCATTTGGCGCACTACCTTGTCACCGTGACAATCAATATGCCTCGGTAATGGCTGCCTGGAGAGCGGTGCACTTGAATGACAGTTCTGGGATCGCGGTTGAGTGATGGAGCGTCGGTGCCAGCTTAATTAACTTCCAGTCGAGTCTCCAGTATTCACATTCAACACTCCCCCACCACCACCACCCATCCTTCCCAGCACACACACACACGCGGGCACACACACACACACACCTCTTGCGTTACACAAAGCATAAACAACATGCCAACTAAAAACTGCCTGCACATCTGCTCTGCTTTGTTTGCACAAAAGAAATTCACTTATCTCTGTATCTATAAGGCCTGTTTGCTGCGTGATTTATTACGGATCAAACTATTTTGCCAGCGAAAGAAAGTTTTTCTCGGCCTGGTGGATATATATTTTACACATCAACCTTGAGCTAAGGAGGAAGAGGGAATGGGGGGCGGGCTTTGCAAATGTCACAGAAGACAGTATGCGCACATCCACTCTGCCTCAGCAACTGCAGATTGCTATTAAAGATTTCAATTTCCTCTCTGTCACTTTAGTTTTACGTCAAAAGCAAATTTGCCTGGCTTGTCGCAAAGGGGATCGATAGATCGAATAGTGGGATGGGAGGTAAAGTGATGGAGGTGGGGGCGATTTCAAGACAGTCCTGCTGAATACAGCGTGCCCCCGGAGGTGAGGTGAGGTGGGGTGGGGGGGCCTCGTTGCTGCAGTCTTTTGCTATTTATCTCCGAAGCACTTCTTCTTTTCCCTCACAGAAGCGTAGTAGCGATTACAAAAAAAAAAAAGGCACAAACAGTCAGAAAAATTCAGCTTTGCGGATGTAATTGAACGCTTCAAAAGTTGTCACGCGGCGGGGAAAGGATCGAGACGAAGTCAATAAAGCGGCATGCAAGCCGCAACACAGCAGCAGGACTCAAGCTGCCGTCTGTGAAATTTATTTATTTATTTTTTGTCGGATCATAGGAAGCTGTAATGAAAACATTCAACCAAGATAATTCCCGAAGAGAAAGCCGTAACGTAGCCTTGGGCTTGGTCTTAGTGGTCGTGTCATACTTGCTGCCCTCTTCTTTAGTTTTCACCAACAAATTCTTTCAAATCACTGCCTGTTTTAGTAATTTAGTAATTTTCTTGTAGGCTTTTGTAGAAGCGTTGGAGCGTGCTTTTGAATAATTTGAAAAGTTTTTAAAGGTCAAATTAGCGCCTCTATTTGTTTTTGACCACTATGAATCATCATAAGACCCGGAGCGAACAGCCATCCGGACCAAGCTCCTCAAATGTAACGCATTTGTTAACGACACTGTGCTCTCTTAAATTCTCAAATGAATTTCAAGTTTTTGAACAACTGAACTGAACAGATTTTACTGTGAGACATCTCCGAAGGAATCGTCGGCTTTTCCCGGGCCGTTTTAATTACAGAGTAAAGGAATGAATTGGCAAAAATCGGAAAACGTGTGTATTAAGGATTTTACATCCTATCCCTCTTCATTGTAAATAGTTCATTAAATGGGTTTGATAATGGCAGGCTTAATGCCATCCCTAAACCCAGTCATGCTCCCAGACCAAGGGGTCTTTTCTATCCTTTTTCCCACCAATATTAACGGTCTTTAAACGCAAGCCAAACCTGCAAATAAAAGTCGATCGACCCCTTCAAAGGTCGAGTTTGTGTTTTTGCTCTGACGGCGCACACGCACCACTATGTGAGAGCCTTAAACGTCAGGACGGAGTACAGAGCAGGTGAGATCCACACTGCCCGCTCCTCCTCAGCACCGACCTTCTCTAAATATGGACCCAGTCCCACACTAACCTCGCCGTATCCACTCCCACTCTTGTATGCGCGTCGGAGGACCCCCGAATCCCCTAAAATAACGAGTCAGCATCTGCGCAGACTTAACGCCTTGCAGTGCAGCGGGAAGACAGAGGAAGAAACATCACTGATTTCCGACCTCCTACTTCTTTTTGTTGTTGTTCACTCCTTCGTCACGATGATAAAGCAAATCACAAAGCCTCGAATTTCACGCATTTTGTCATTTATATATCCGTCAGAATGACCAAGCAGTACTTTTACTTTCATACTATAACATTTCATCACAAGAGAAGCAGCTTGGGTTTGTGTTTGTGCATGATTTTGACCGTGTTCAGTTCCGTCGTCTCTCCGCATGAACTGGCGCCTGTCTGTTTTGTCTTTATAACCGAGCACTTCGGCGAGCGCTTCGTCACCTTATAATGCTTCATTTTTGTGCTTTTGCATGACACTCGAGAGACAGAGAGATGCCAGGCGCCGCAGAACATTAATCTGAGGTCAGCAGTAATCTGAAAACAGACAGGCCTTCTGCAGCCCGCTCCTTTTTACAGTTAAATGGCTCATCCGTTCTTTGCAGAATGCTAAAACTATCAGCAGCATTCAAGGGGGCCACTTACCAGCCGCTTTTGTGGTCAAGTCTTCCTACCACTTCCCAGCACGACGGTGCATTTACATATTACAGGGGGAAAAAAAAATCACGAAGCTCCTCCATGTCTGAGACGCTCCATCAATAATGACACACGCAGCCTGGGGTGAACGTCGGCGTCTGTATGACAACCGATGGTTCGCTCGTCATTTGAGATCGTGGGATTGTGATTGGCCAAAGGTCCCCCCCCTCCACTGTCGCCAGGGAGATTTTCGAAAAAAGCGTTTTCAGGTAGCGGCACAGAGGGATGGAAATTTTACCCTTTGATGGCGAAAAAAATAATAATCACCATCTTTGAAAAGGAGGAAGCAGGAAGCGAGCGGCAACTCACTGTCATTTCCGAGACGGGAAGAAAAAACATTATCCAGAGAAGAAGTTTGAGCTGAATTAAATGCATTAAAGCATGAACCCGTCGGGAAAGCTTCTTACCGAGGTACTCCTTTTGGAGTTGGCTATTTGGAAGAGGCATTTAGCATTAAACTTTTTTTTTTTTTTTTAACTAAAATATAAATCGATGGGAGTTGAAATTTTCACCCGTTCCGCTCTGCACAGACATTCAGTCGCATCCGCTCGCACCACAACACGCACATACAAGTATCCGATCCAATCAAATTCAGCGCTCTGTTTCTTTTCTTTTTTTTTTTTTTTTTAGAAAATACTGTGATATTTTTATTAAAAATGTTGCAGAAAAAATTTATACAGGTGTCCAGCCAGAAATATCTCTATAATCACTTAAGGCAAAAACTGCAAACATATATATAAGACAAACTAAGGATTTTAAAACTCTATGTTAAAACCCTTGTTATCTCGACTGGTTAAGGGACCAAATGGCAAGAATATATCTTTTTATAGAATTTACAAATGTAGCTTAAAATCTTCTGGATGTTCTTCCATTTTTTTTCTTTTTTAGAATAGGATGCAAAACAGAGAGTTAATGCTTACGTTGTTATAATTTTTATAATAATTATTATTAATATTTACACATTCACTTGCTTTTGTAACCCAAAATATCACAAGCCTGGCACAATACTTTACATATTGCTAGCATATGACAATTTGAAATATCTAACATATATTTCTTTACAAACATATCCAACTAATATCGATTCCCCCCCCCAAAAAAAAATAATAACAAATAATTCTGAAATAAAATCGCTGCCTTTTTTTTTTTTTAACTTTAATTTCAAAATAATAAACTGCTGGTCACATCGTAAACTCAGGCGGCGCTGAGATTGCAAGACAGATAAAAGCCCACAAAGGAAAACTACTGGCATAACAGGATGACGGCAGGTGATGAGATCCTGTCAGTCTTCATTCTTAGACAGGACGCGTCTGGGGGTGGGGGAAAAAAAATACAAGAGTAAAAGCTCTTCCTGGACATGCAATGTCTGGAGAGTGGACACAAAGCAACGCACAAGACAGTAGAGCGTGTGATGACCCGCAAGACGCAACAATGTGCAACTCTTCGATGGATGGGATTGTGTTCGCATTTTGGTCATTGTGTGTGTGTGTTCGGGGGGGGGGCGAAATAGCGCTTGTTGTAATCGGGGGGGACAGAAGACTGAAGAATGTTTGAATATATTTACACGCATCTCAACAGAAAGCACAAACTGTTGGGGGTGGGGGGAGAAAAAAAGAAAACCAGAGCTCTTAATATTTTTTCCTTTTTTAAAATTTTAAATTTCCACACACAATTATATACGTTTTTTCTTTTTTTTTTTGTGTCTAATTTTTTTTTCTTTTCTTTTCTTACAAAGTTTTTCATAAATACATTTCAGGCTGGGGTGTTGAACTGTGTGCCCAAATTCAGTTGCATGAAGGGATCATGAAAGATGACATTAAGTTGTTGCCACTGTCTTCCTGTTGTGTACGTATGGCACAAAAAGCCTTTTTGTGTAGTAGGAATATTAACAGTCATCCCCCCAGCAGCCTTTTGTTTTGGTAAAACTCTGTGAAAACCTTCGGAAGAAGCTCAGCTCCAAATACTTAATTCTGTCATCACATTCACTTTTGAGTATTTTTGTTAGTTCATGATCGATTTTATGCTGTTTGAACATTTCAAGAAGGCTTGGTAGCAAAATAGCATCTGCTAAGACTTTGGAGTCTGTGCTTCCCACAGGCAGTCGCTCGTGTTTGCCTCGTGCGATTTTTGTTTGCTGGTCCCCAGGGGAACCCGGCGGCGTGCTGCCCCAGCAGAGCTATACCCGTGTGGTGGAGTGGCCGTGGGGTAAGTTGGTACTGTTCTGGCTGCCACCGAAAGTGTTGAAGTTGTGCAGAGGCTGCATCCCAGCCAGCGAGTTGGGGATCATGGTGATGGTGCTGGGCGTCATCAGGGGTATGTCGTCGGGCGACCGGCGCAGGGTGAGGGTGTAGTCGGGTGGGCAGGTGAGGCGCAACGTGTCGTGGGTCTGCAGCGGCTCGCACTCGTGGTGGTGCTCGTGCTCCAGCTGCTGCTGCTTCATCTGCAGCGACATCAGCTCCTCACTCTTGAGGTGGGCCACGTCGTTGGCGGCAGACGGTGTGTTGGCCGGTGCCGAGTTGCGCTGTGGGGTGGGCACGCGGCGGTTGGACTCGTGCCGCCGCTTGTCCTTCTTGTAGTAGAGGGCGGCGAAGGCGAGGATGTTCAGGAAGAGCAGGGAGGCGCCGACTGCGATGGTGACGCTCAGCTCTGTGGAGTAGTCCCTCTTGGTTTCGATCACCACGGTGGACTCGTCCGTCAGGTCGCCGCTCTTGCGCTGGTCGGTGGTCTGTTTGGTGTTGGCTGGGGGGACGCCCGGGTGGCGGGTGGTGGACGGCCAGTTGTTTTTTCCAGGGAACCGTTTGGTGTAAGGGTAGGGGGTGGTATCCTGCGGTGGTATCTTGGTGGTCGTAGACACATACTGAAAAAACTCATTGATGTTGTGGAGATGTGGTACTAATTCTAACCAGAAGGCGACCTTGGTAGCTCGGTAGTGGTCGCGGACGCGTGGTTTGAGCCCGATGTGGAGGTACAGCTGGTCTTTGGGGTTGTACTTGGTCCAGGCCACCTCCTCAAATCTGTTGGGCTTCGTGTGGATGAACTTTGTATCCTGCGGAACTGGCTGGTTTGGATCCCTGAAAGAGGAAAACAGGAGAGGGGTGGGGTCATATAAGAGTTGCAACCTTTTCATGCATTTGTATCATCCAGTCAAGAAAGAGGCCGGATGATTAATACTTCACATCTCTCCAACTCCATTATGACACATGAAGAGACAAATATGCCATTCACCTTCACTGCCATTTGAAACATCATGAAATTATTAAAACCACATAATATTTTTTTATGTGACTCTGTAAATGAGCTTTTTCGCTCAAAATCATTTTTAAAGCAGTGCAATACAAAAATCTACAATGTAATTGTCCATTAGACTCACTCAGCGCTAATTTGCAACACGTCCAGAGGAGTCGTTGCTTGATAAAGTCCAAGCCTCTCTCTCTTCTCGTCCTCTGCTTTCCCTCTCATCAAAGTCTAATGTGTGTGTGTGTGTGTGTGTGTGTATGTGTTTTTTTTTTTTTTTGAATGTGGGAGCTGACAAAATGTTCTCTGCCCTTTTATACACCACCAACACATCGCCAGGTTTTTTTTTTTTGTGTGTGTGTACTTTGGAATACAGCTCTCTCTTTGGTGATATGTCTGAATACTCAATGGGGGGAAAAACTCATCAATCAGTATGGTTGTGGAATCGATGCTGCCGTTGTGTGTTGTTGATGTTTTCATGATGTGGACTTAGGAGGCACTTATGCGATGCATTCATTATATCCGTCTTCACAGAACAACATTCTCTTTTTAAAACGGACTAAAAATAAATTAATCTGAGCGTGAGACACCCGAGTAGATCCATTATTTATTCGGGTTTTATTTATCATCTGCGTTCATAACGTCAGCTGTACATCTCACAGTCACGTTAAAAGTTTGTCATCATACAAAAATGGGCAAACAGAGTTCAGTGCCCTTAAAATGCCGAACAACAAACAACTTAGAAACAATTCCGGACTCTGGTTCGTAAGTTGGGGAGTTTCTGTACTTCCCCTTTCAGTGATCAATCGGTTATACTGATCAAAAAGCTTGGTATGCAATCATTCCTATGCAAACGCAGTTTAAATAAATCGGTTCAAGTAATCACTTAGTAATTCTAAGCCGCTTACATGGACGCCAAAATAGAAAGCAAGACATTCTTTATTTAATTTTATATATTTTTTATTTCTTTTATTTAAGAGAGGAAAGGAAATAGAGAGAGAGAAAGAAAGAAAGAAAACTTCTGCCACTTCCTGCTTGTTGGCCTCCATTTCCATCAGACTGGACCTGGGTTTTGGTTGGAGTTTGCTGTTTTTATGTTGCGAATGCAGCAACTTCTGCAGCCTGTGAATACATCTGTTCTGTGTTTCCACCATGAGAATTAAGTCCACATTGTCTTTTTTTGTGGCGTCGTTCAGCTCTCTGGTTTTCTTCAACAGAGCCATTGAGTTTTTGTACATCTCCTCCATTTCTTTGTAGGACTCTGTCAGGTTCTCCACCAACTTCATCAGCCTCTGCTCCCTCTCTGTTGGTTTCCCAGTTTCTCCACAATCGTCCTCTGGCTCTTCCTTCTTTGAGGATTTTGAGGTCTTTGGAGATGATCTCTTCTGGAGTGGTTCTGTCTTTTTGAGCGTCTCATCGTACCTGATGTAGTTGGAGAACACAACTTTCACCTTCTCCAGTTCCTCCCTGAGTTTGGACTTGTTCTCTTGGGCCCTCTGTGTTTCTGCAGTTCTCAGGGCCTGTTCGTTCTCCAGATCCTTTATTACCATTTTAATTTTTCTCAGCAGGCGTTCTTCTGCTGTGTTGGCATTATTGTGGCCTCCACGTGCGATCTTCATTCTCTTTGGCATGATGTTTGTGTTTGTCGGTGTGCTCCGATTTTTCAAACGCTGTAGTTCTCCTGTGCATGTACTGTGATGTGACTGTCTGCCAGGTGGTATTTACATGGAATTATTGGGAGCGAATGAAATCACAGTCACTTCAAAGGCGACGGAATCTTGTCCCAGTAATGTCTTATAGAGCAGAGTAGAATGATGACATCACTGACAGAATGGATGACATCACCAACAGAAATGTTTGATAAAATGCCTTCACACATTCCAAAGTCAGAAACCTAAACTTCAGTGTTCCCGTGAAGAACACTGAAGCAGTCAGTAATATTTAAAGTGCATTATAATTTTCAGCCTTTCACGCTGTGCGTATGGCAGTCCATATTTTTCAGGAGTACTGTTTTTTAAATTATTATTTTTATTTTATTAGAAGCAAAACCACTTAAAAAGGCCTCAAAACTTCATGTTATAGAAGCAGTTTATATCCGGCTGGAGATCAGCAGCGCCACAAACACACAGCGGGTCCATATGAGTGGTGGACAGTCGAGGCCAAAGCAATGGCTCTCGTTCAGCGTCATAATCAAGAGGACGGCGTACAGGTTTTGTTTGTTTCACTGATGGACTGACAGCGAAGAGACCCCCAAACATCACCTGATTGAGCCTCTTTGTAGGACATTTTCTTAAAATTTTATATATAATAAAATTTAATTCTTTTACTTCTTTAAAGGATTTAAAAACGCAGTGTCACAATCGCGTTCATACACTGACGGGGCATAACATTATGACCGCTCACCTGTTAGACCTTTAAAGGTGAGCTCTCGTATCTGGAGCAATATGTTAGCAGCGGATCTTCTAAGTCCTCGCGAGATATCGGATCGGGATCTGAGGAATTTTAGTCGATAGCATTATCCTGCTAAAAGAGGCCGCCACCGCCAAACTTGATCTGCGACGATGATTTCCCAGCAAAACGTCGTCTGCCTCTGCCAGCTTGTCTTCTGTGTCAACCTTGAGACAAAATATTCACTTGGTGTCGGTTGCCATGGTTGCCATGGTAACAAGATAATCAACGCCTTTCACGTCATCTATCTGCGGTCATAACGCTGCTGCTGACTCTTTATTTTGACTGTGTAGGAATTATCCGAAGAACTGAAGTAGTCCCTTTTGACTCCTGTTTGGAGAGATTAAGCAAATTAGTCTGATAATTATCTAAAGAACAAGAGAAACATCTGTAGTCCCTGGCTGATTCGGTTCAAAGTTGCTGTTTTGTCCGTTGTTTTGTGTGAATGTACTAAATATTTCCAGAGAATCTCATGAGAGCCTGACATAAAGCAACCGGGGGTGACCATTTTAATTAGTTTTTCATCCAGAGATGAGCTTTGTCATTGTGACACTATATTGATTTTCTGCTTTTACACACAGACAGTTAAGTCTTTCTTCCTTCTTCCGGTTGTTACCCGGTTTATTTTTACGTTCACCTTGAGTCGTTTTGTCTTGCTTCGTGTTCTTTCACTTCCGGCCCTCTTGTGTGATTATCCGACCCCCGTCTTGACGCGTTTCGCCCGTGTCTCATTGTCAATCTGAATATTTAATCTCAGAGTTCCTCCTCCTCTCTGCCAGTTTGTCCTGATCTCGTCGTGATATTGCGCCGTTTTTAATTTTCCTTGTGTATGTTTGTCTTTGAGGGAGTGTTTTCGATTTTGGTGTTGTTTGCACCATCAGACTGAATTGAACCTTTTTGAACCACTCAGTGCTGCATTTGAGTCCAACCCATTTTGTTCAGTCGTTACAGTAAGTGCAAAAACACAATCTAATGGATTTGCTGCGCGATGACAAAAGAGAAAAGTCAAAACCGGGCCTAGGCCATCACTGTTTTTCACCACTGAATATACAGAATAAATGCTGATATTACTCTTACCACCCGTTTATGAGTTTATTGTCTGCTGAAGTTGGGCTGTGGCTGCAACGAAGTACGGGCATCCCTCTCGCCAGCAATGTTTTCAAGTTCCTCCCGGGGAAAGAGCCCTTTCTTACCGCAAAGGTCCCAACGCTTTGCAAGACCTCTCTCAAAATGAAGTTCACACAGATTAAACTTCATTTCATTTCCAAATAAGCTGCTCGAAGCTTTTCTTTCTCGGGAGAACCTCCATCCCCAGGGCAACCACTGCCGCTTCCTGTATTAAATGAATTTCTTAATCGAAAAAGTTTGAAAAAAAAAAAAAAAGAAGAGTAAACTGGAAACGTGAGTGGAAATTTGATTTAGTCGCCGTGAAATGAATGACGCAGCAGTTCAGAAGCAGAAAGTGGGTGCCGTTAAACACGAAGAGCCGCTGAGTCCTGAAAGAGTTAACAAATGCTCACGTTCATTGGTTGCAAACAGCTTAACTCTCAGAGCTGAAAGGGGAGGAGTGACAATCGGCACCTGCACATCCTGGTGAGATTTTTCCATTCCACTTCCGTCGTGTTTGTTATTAAATCAGACCCCAAGGAAAAGTACTGATGGGAAGATCTGTTTAAAAGGAAACTGCAAACGCAGTCCAACGTCCCCGGCCGCCCTTCGGGTGACTCCGTAATCCGGCGGTCCGCCCTCCAACTGGTGGCTGCACGTGAAATCACACACAAGGCTGTGCTAGCATGTGGACCGGTATCACTTAAGGCCTGTCATCTCAGTCCGAGCATATGCCAGGGCAATATGCCACACACACACACACTTCAAACGCTTGAGGCCTTCGACGCGCCGCAACTTCAGAATCCGTGCCCCATTTGCATATGCTTCCATTAAGCCTCCAATCTGTCGATAATAACTGCAACTCCTGCCATAAGTAGTTATGTTAAATCTGTACTCCTCTCTCTCTCTCTCCAACAGGTGTATGAAATCTGAAAAAAAAAAAAAAAAAAGTGTGTCACCGGAGCGGCGGAGCAGATGCTCTTGTGTCTCTGGATTATCTTCTCGGGGGAGGGGGGACTTGTCACCGTCTGACAACGGCGCAGCTCTAAATGTGCGTGAAAAAGCAATTTGTGTCGACCAATTATGTTGACGCTCATTATTGTCAGTATATAAATGTTCAGTTTATATTTTTTTTTCTCCAGACAGGGTTAGGGTTAGGGTGGCTAAAGTTGTAAATCTGTTAATTTGGGAATCTTATCATTCGCTGCATTAAACCGAGCGTGCCGCCGGCGACACATTCCCACAACGGCACCTCAAATAGCGTAAGTTTGCTCTATTGGCGACACGCCAGCTTTGTCCGAATGCTGTGAAGTTTCGCTTCACAGCCAGTGTAGGCTCGTTACGGTAATTCCACTCGCACTGTTGCCAAAAGCCTGTGAATACGTTCCTTCGTTGTTAACCGGAATACTCGCAGTTAAAGGCTAAATGTCCTCGATACACAAAAATATTAAACTGAAAACGGTTACGTTTTTATTTTGAAAAGTTTAGAGGTGGATTCGTTGTTTTCTGGGGCAGGTAGTTGTCCCTTTAAGAAACCGGTCAGATGGATAATTCTAAAAACAATAAATAAGTGATACATATGTAAATATGAGTGATCTAAAATGATTTTTTTTTTTTTTTTACCGGGCAGTTTTTGCCACCAACTCTGGACTTGCTCAGCGTCGAGAGACTTTAATCCGTAAATTTTTCCCTCACGCTTCCTGAGCTGGACAGTAATCTATTCAGAGCTCCCCTGAAGTTCTTCAATGTGCTGACTTCCTGTTTAACATAAATAACCCCCCCCCCCCCCCCCGCCCGTAAGCTCTTCTTCTCCAACTGGACATTTGTCATATGCAAAAGACAAGATATCAATATGGGAAGAATATCCATAATAATTTATGATTGATTTTTAGACATCCATGTGCATTCATTCTGCTGGGGAAGTGGTATTTAAAAAGCATTAAATTTGACAGATATCCCATCTGGTGCATAAATCTCAGCCTGCTACTGCAAGTGGAAGGAGCCCGCTGTGCCGCTGTGTGATGCAGATTCGACTTGAGCATTTTCCAAGAGCAAAACCTGGATACTTTATCCCCCCGGTTAACACCTCTTTCAGCCCAGCTCTTTTCTGCCCACCAGACTGGGGATCTAAGATGGCCCTGGCCCAGCTATGCTATCACCATCCGGCACCGTCCGTGGATGCCGTTTGATTGCAGACTACTTTTGTATTCTGGTGTTTGTATGAAGGTTGTCCAGATCAGTTTCGAATCAACATCTAAAATAGATTTTTCGCTCCTGTTTTCTCAGTCCATACATAATCGCCCCTCGACGCACTCAGCCAGACTGCCCGATCTTTTTTGTACTGCTATCAGTAAGAGTTTCAAAAGCAACGCTGTGTCAGGGATTCACGGCGGGAGACTATGAAAAGAGCGGAGGAGACTTCTTGAAAAAGTGGCCACGCTCCCACGGTGATGAATTCGCCTTTAGATGCCGTTTTATTGAAAGCGTGAGAGAAAAGAGCTTTTCTCAAAGTGTCTATAAGGCAGCAGAGCCAAAACAGGGAGCACGAAGGGGGGGGGGGGGCTGATCGAGACTTTATTTATTCAACTTAAAGGGAATTTTCAGTATGAGTGGGCAGTAAACACACATACCTAATCTCAAGGTGTGTGAACCCCCCCAAAAAATCCCACGATCCAAATATACACAGCAAGCAAATCCTCTCAGCAAATCCTTCACCGCTACAGCACCGAGACAGGATTTGATTTGTTTTATTAACCTCCATTTGATCTCTTCGACTTGCGCGCTGATCATCAAACGGTACGTGACAGCAGAACTTTCTGTCGACGCAAAGGAAGGCCTTCCTCCGACTCTTTTCCTTCCCGGCGAGACAAGTGCCTGCGCGCGAGGTCGCTTGCAGGGTCGTCACCTCAAGCGTTGTCAATGTGGAGCTGCTCCGCCACCGTGTGCGGTTGCCTTGGTAACCGAGGTTAGTGCTGATAGCGAGTGTGGGGAGAGGCGAACGCTTGCGAGAGAGAGCGAGGTGTCTTGAAGTCTGAGATGAAGCAGGAAGTGTCATCTGGACAAAAGTCAAGAGTCCTTTTTTGAAATAGTTGCTGTGCAGATATGAGTATTTGGTCTTTGTGGACAGTGTGAAGTTGTAGTGGGTGAAGGGTTATATTCCTCTAGTATAGCATGGATTTCTAAAAAAAAGAAAAAAGAATGACCTGAGAAAGCACCGCTTACCCGGTTTTTGCGAAGTTAGTCCAGTAGGTCATGACCACGGCGCTCAGCATCACGTCGTTCTTGGAGAAGTTGCAGTTGAAAAGATCCGTGGGTCCGATCATGGGGATCCCGAACACGTACGGCACCTCGTCGCCATGGGCCGAGTCCGCCCAGCTGGGCTTCATGTCGCTCTGACAGTGGTGGTAGAACGCGTAGAAGTAGGTTGGTGAGCCGTACTGCGCATGGAGGTCGGCTGTGGCCACCGCTGGCGCCACCCACTGGTGGTCGGTGAACAGGGCCACTAGGGTCTTGCGCCGCGTCTCGGGGTTCTCCTTGTCCGCCCAGTCTGTGTACATAAATTTGATGGTCTCACGCAGGGTGTCCTTGCCCTCTGGATAGCCATAGAGATGGTCCACAAAGTCCGATACGGCAAAGTCAAAATCGTTGGCAGACACCCCGTCCTCGCTGTCCACGATGCCGTCTACAAACTTGAAACCCTCCCCTTGATTGACCCCCAGCATGATGTCGTAGTTGAGGAACTCCCCCTGCTCCATTAGGATCTGGGGGTCGTCCGGGATCACGTCCCCATCGATCACGGGCCCAAACGCGATGTGGTACTTGGCGGGAGTAATGTACTGCTCGATCAGCTCCTTGTAGTTCTTGTTCTGCAGGCACTCCACCAGGTCGATGGTGTCCAACATGTTGCAGCCCACCTTCTCAGCCAGGACTCGCGTGTACTTAGCAGGCTGGTAGTTGACCGCCCAGCTGGACAGCGCTGTGCCGCTCTGTATGATGGCTTTCTGGAAGAGATCTGAGAGCAGAGCTTGTATTAGTGAAAGACAGACACACACACACACACACACACATACACACACACACACACACAGGGCTGGTAGCAACTAGTTCATGCTTCCTGTTGGGCGAGCGGCAAATAAGTAAGCAGCAAATGACTGGTTTGGATGAAAACATCAAAATGGCTGTTCCTTTTGTGCTTGCATGGAGATGGAGGCTGAGCGCTAACAGGGAAACAAAGACAAAGCGCACACTCGATGGTGTGTCGTTAGTAGTGGGGGCTTTTTTTTTTTTCTTTCTGTTTTTGAATGGTAAGGACTGCAGCATCATTGGTGCTATTTCATTTACAAGCTAATTACAAAGCTCAATTACAAGCTAATCTCTAGCCAGCAGTAAACCTTTTGCTACATCTGAGGCATTTGTGTTTTGTCTTTTTTTTTTTTTTTTTGTCAGCGTGACAATCTTCGCTGCTTTGTGACAATGCAGCTCTGAATTAAATGAATTAAACATCAACAAGCTAACCTCTGTTTATCTGTCATTTCTGTAATGAATCAGTCAATGAAAATTTTTCAAACCCGAACATTTGAATCAGATTAAAAAAAAAAAAAAATTCTCGTGACAAAAAGCAGCAGAAATGAAATATAGTAAGTCGTATATGAATACACTTTGATTCATACTTTTATATATTTAGATACTTTAAAAATATCTACAGACATTTTAGGACGGTTATTTCATGTTATCTTGAACCTCGAATAAATATAATACATCCAGAGAACGTTTATGTGATAATAATATATGATCTGATCTGATATGTTTCGACACTTGATCAACTTGTTTGGTATCTATTATAATTATTATTATTGGCAATTCATTTATACACGCCTCGGCTAACCCCTTTTCCATGCTGACGTGGGAATAAAAGGATGATTCAGTGTCCCTTATAAACTGGAGCATAAAAGATACTTTGCCGCTCATATAGCAAAAACACCTGAGGCGGTTTCCACATCCTGAATCGGTACAAGCTGCCAATCAGCAAGTAGGCCACGGTAGGCTAAGAACCCCGGCGGTACGTGCGTTTCCTTTTGTTTTCCAGAGTTCTATTTATACGCACAGCTGCGATGACTCAACCGGGCAAACTTGAGAAGTATGTTTTGAGCAACAATGAAGACGTTTCCCGACCTCGAGTCGGCCGTCAGCTTCAAAAATATACATACAGAGCGAACTTGTATGTGTGACTTGCTGATGAGACTGATGGTACAACAGTCTTCATCACAGAGCTCCGAGTGACAGGAATTGAAACGCTAAAGGGAGCTTTACCTCGGTCGTTCGTGTGATATACTCCTGCAGCAACGCTTGAATGTTTGTCGTCTCTTTGTTGTTTCTCTCTGAACGTTTGTCGAGATTTACATTTGTCGAAATGTAAAGTCAACCATTTTCTACCCCCCCCCCCCCCACAAGTAAGAGATGGGAAAGAATAAAGCTGACCTAATAACTGCAGCACAGGACCAAAGGCGAAATAGGAAGTCAATCTCTCTGTTTCCAACCAACGGTCTGTAACTAGCCCGATAAAAAGGTTGATTTTTTTTTTTTTTTTTGTGTGGGGAAAGTGCATTTTTTCCACAAAGGCTGTATTTGTTCCACACAGAGGGCAGTCCTCCATATCCTTCATTTTATTTATTTATTTATTTTTTACACACGGGTCAAACTATTCTCCTGAATTTAAATCGCACAAAAGCATTCGTCTTTGAAAGCCCAGCAGCTCCACGATGGGGGACAAAAAATATTAGGAGACCCGCTCTTTTGCCCCCCCCCCCCCCACCTTGAGTTGTCCATAATAAATAAAATATATAAAAACCCAATATGATAAACAAGGCGCTTGGAAGTCGTTCCTCCTCGGCTGACGCATGAACGGACGTCGTCACTGTGATGATTTAGTCCGTTGACTTTTCCGAGTTTTTCATCTTGTGCTGAATTAAATAAAAAATAAATAAAAAGGGAAGCTACACTGGGCAAAGTATCCTTAAGGGAATAAACAACCCATGAAAAAAAGAACAAGTCTGCAATCTTGGCTAACCCCTGAGGCGCTACAACATTAACTCTGTCCCGTGATAATAAAGAAAGGGCTGGAATATAAAGTTTTTCTTCACTTTTAAGTTAGTTTAGTTGTTATTTAAGCGTATGCAAATCTAAAACTGTAATATACAACACACACACACACATATATATATATATACGAGGATAGAAGCATAATTTCATTCATGTCTGCAGGTTTGTGTTAAAATGACATTTTTCTCACTCATTTTAAACACATCTATAAGGATGTGTTGTGGTGGCAGACTTCACTGTATCTTACTGGCATTTTCCATTTTTGACCTCCATCCATTCAGGCAGCTTTTTTGTTTTGCTCCTGCACCATTGGTTTCTCCTTTTGAATGAAGTGCTTTTTCCGCCCTCCACCTTCCTGAGCCGTCGCAGTATAGTATAATATTGTATATTGTATTAATAGGACATAGTTTCTAATATTTTATACACAATGTTTACAGGTGGGCTTTTGGTGTATGAAATTTTCATCGAAATTCAATATAAATATTTACATATAACTGATGATTGTGAATCTTATGATGAGCAAAAAAAAAAAAAAAAAGTCTACTATAAAGGGCCGTCCACACCAAGAACTATAACTATAACTAAAACTATAATGATAAAATGCCAGCATCCACACCAATGAACGATATCGTTGTGTTGCTAGGTTGCTAGGTTACACCAAGCACACTGAGTGCTTGGCGCAACAGTCAGCAGTGGTGCAGAGATTTATTTATGCGCCCGATTCCATCCCAGATGTCCCTCTTCTTGGTGGCATCTTTATACAGTCTGTCATTCTTGTCATACAGAGCTGGATTTTTTTGTACCTCAAAGATAAGCCTCTCTCCTACATCGTCCGCCATGTTGAATGAGTGTGTGAGTGACGTCGTGACGTGAAGAACGTCTCGACCTGTCATTCCTGATGGATTTTGATTGGCTGTCAGTGTTTTTATCGTTCATCAAATCGCTCTGAAAGTGATCCGAACGATATCGTCCACCACTATCGTTGTCGTTATAGTTGTAGTGTGGACGCTGCCATCCACTTGAGTTAAGAACGATTTTTAGAACTATATATTTATAGTTATAGTTCTTGGTGTGGACGGCCCTTAAGACGTATAAAAGATAATAGGGAGAAACAGTTCAAAGAATTTGGGGATTTATTCGAGCAGAGAATGGCTGGAAGTTTCGCTTCAAAATGATCATTCGAGGCACTTCATCCTATTAAAGTCGTACCTTCTGAGTAATGCGAGAGGGTGAGCAGGCTGACACACGACGCTCCGGCGCCCGAGCCAAAAATGGTCACTCTCTTCGGATCCCCTTTGAAGGCCTGGATGTTTTCTTTGATCCACCTGAGAGCCTGGATTTGATCCAGCAGACCGTAGTTGCCCTTAGCTGCCTGGTCTCCTGTGCTTAGAAACCCTGGATAGATGGAAACAAACAAAAGAGGAAAGAAAGAAAGAAAGAAAAAAAAAAGATTTCAGCATTTATTTATCAGAATTGAAAACAGCTACTTCTCTTTTTTCTTTCCTTTTTTTTTTTTAAACCTGTGAAGAGCAGCATCATAAAATAGCGAAATGAAGAAATATTTGCACTTGCTATTTACAGATTGTATTCTCATCCCAGCCATTTTTCAGATTAAAATGATTTTTTTAGTTCGAAGAGTCTGTTCAATCTTCAAACCGAAGTAGATGTGAAAAAAGTTATCTCTGAAAATCCCCTCCGTTAAAACTCCGGCCGATTCGGTTAATTACTCAGATCATCAGCTCATTTGTAAGGCGTTCGATGTCGAGTCCCTCCAGCGGACACTCATGCTCAAGTATGTGAGGGGCTTTCTAATTCCAATTTACCCTCGGCTCCTCGGCCAATAGAGATCCCTTCCCAGACGACAGCCCGATCAACCGGTCCTGGCAGCGAGCTCCGCGTCCAAAACTTGCTGACAAATTCACAAATGCGCCTAAAACCCCATTAAGTAGCTTTCTAAATGCCACCACCGGGGGAACCGATGGCTCCTCCTTTTGCCAGGGCCTGGGAGCTCGGCGGCCAACCTTGGCAGCGAGCTGACCAAGACCGAGGCGGTGTAAATGACAAATGGGATGAGGAGCACTCGGCAAGAAAGGTGGGGGGGGGTTGGCCCGGATGTGGATGATGGAGAGGGGACTGACGGGCAGAGGCGGGATTACAAGGCCTCTGGCAGCCTCACGCAGCCTGCAGGATGACCACAGGGCCCTGGCGTTGCTCCACTCTCTTCACTTCACCTTTAACCCCTTCCTTTTCTCTTCTAAGATGCCCCCCATTCAAAGCAGCGTCTCCTGAAAATACAGTGCTTACATGACTGAGCCCGTCACCCCGAGATCCTTTATGGACAACGTTTTTGATAAAATACTTGTGTGAAGCCTAAAAGACCTAAAACAGAGCTCTACGCATAGAATAACAACAAGGATGTTGACGCGAAAAGATAATCACGTCACATCCAAGTTAGCTCCTCTTCATCTAATCCAAAACCGGCAAATTTCTCTGGTCTCAGCGTCCAGTCCAGTCTTTAAGAAGCCGTTAATATCCACTAATCTCTCCAAACCTTTGGACTAAGAATACCGCTTGATTTCCAAACGCGTGAGCAAAATCAATTTTGATTGAGTTAAAAGGGCTCATTTTATTTTTTCAGACGTGTGATACATGATGCTTTGGCGTTGCTTTTCAGTGAAGTCGCTTGCAAATATCGTTGGTCACGACTTGTGTGTTTTTTGGGGCTTATTTGTAAAGTGTAGTTGCTTACTTGGGCTTGCCTTCGTTCCTTGTATGACCCCCCCCCGTCCTCTCTCTCCCTGCTCTCAGCAATAAAATGAAACAGGATAGTTCGTTCTGTGCCAGGATCAATGTTTAGACCCACAAGATATACGTGTTCGGCCTTCATTAGTTTACTTCCTCGGCCATTTCATTATAAGCAGCTTTTTCATTTTGACTAATTCATTTTTTTTGCCCTTCACTCATTTTTGGTTAAAGTTTAAAAAGAGAGTCAACGTGCGGCTGTGAAGTGAGAAGCCAAGTCGCTTCTTTTGGGGCTTGTTTCCCTCGCTAAATCTGGCAACACCAATCTTGCAGGTGTAATCGGAACGGACGGCGGCACTCTGCGCTCGGTATTTCAGTGCCGGCTATCGCACCAGAACGCCGTCCGATAAACGCGCTTAATAAATAAAGCGGCTTCTGGCATCAGACTGGTATTTTTGCTGAAGGAAGATGTAAAACATGACAGATCTTTGATGAATGCGAAGTCATTTAAACTGGTTGTCCTTTTATATTTATACCCTGAGAAATGTAAGAGGGTGGAGGGGCATGGGGGCGGGAAGGCGGGAGGGGGGCAACAAGAGCAGCAGTTTCAAAGCAGAGTGACTCACTCTGGTTGTTCTGGTGGCCATTCATTCTGCTGACAAGGTCGTGATTTAAAAAGACTGTCAGAGCCGGAGGAGAGCTGTCAATACTGAAATGGAAAACACTCTAATGGCAGATATTTAAAAAATACTCAGTGGGATGAATTATGCGAAAGGAAAAAATGCTGTCAGACGGACGGCTGATATTAAATTCAAATGGTGTCGATTTTTTTTTTTTCCAGTTTCGCTCGACAGGCGCAGATAAGTGCTTGGTTAATGTAATGCAATAATAATACTCGGATTACCAGACGGGAAACGAATAAATCACGGCGGCACGAATTTGCCTTATTTCACAGAAACCAGAATCAAGCAAGAAAAAGAAGGAAAAAGAAAAATGTTAAGTTACACAGAAGCGTCCCGAAGAGGATGTAATTTTTGTTTTACGTCTGTGTAGAAAACATTGATGTCAGTGCACAGCAGGCTGCATGTTTGCATACAGATGTCTCTAGAGGACAGATTATTATTTTTTTTCTTTCTTAGAAGAGAGATGCTTCTGGGAATCGTAGTCAGCTCTGACACAACAGTGTTGTGCTTAATATATGAAACAATTCAGCTTTTTTTTTTTGCACAACACAACGGTATCTCTACTGTCGTCGTCGCCGCGAAGTCGACCTTAACATTTGGACGCGCTTATCATTTGCGTTCAAATTGTGTCGTAATTCGCAAAAGGAACATCAAAGTTGAAATGAATATCTTGAATAGCCTTTCGAAAGATCACATTCAAGAGGTCGCGTAAACTTTGACCCCGTTGGCAATCAAAATCTAATCAGTTCGTCCTCTACATGGGACCGTGCACACAATAGTTGTCTGACCACAATATTTTCACGCTTCTCCGAGGTTGCGGTTGGTCCTGCAGCAAGCTGTGTTGTACAAAGTGGTGCCGAGCGCGGCGGCGGCAGCGGTGGGCACATTTCCACAAGTGCACCTCGGACCATGGTGACTTCGCGAACGTTCGCTCTACCGGAGAAATTCCAGCGGTTTCTGAAAAGCTGAGAGGTTGCACGGAAGTCGACGAATCAGCTCGCCTCGTCGTTAATCCACACTTTTAACCGCCAGACGTTGAATGTTCAAAGTGTAAAAAGCACTCACTGACCGGGGGGGGGGGGGGGGGGGGGAGTTCCGGCGGACATTTTGAGCCTTAAGTGTTAAATATGTGTATATAGAAAGGTCACATTGAAGATTTTGGTTTGGAAGATTTATGGCAGAAGAAGAAGAAGGAAAAAAAAAAAAAAAAAGACAACATAAAAAACTTAAATAAAATGCTAGTGGCCTAAACTGTTAGAGTTTCTGGCCAGTAACTGATATAGAAGCTCGTTGTTGTTTCTGGATGAGGCTTTTTTCCTGTGACACTGTGATCTCTCACTGAGCCCAGAGGAAGCACTTCATCATCAGCAGCACTCCCACCGCTCTAAGGGAGGTGGGGAACAGAGGGGGGGGGGATTAATCCCTCCCCTCCCCTCCCCTCTATGTATTAATGCTGCCTTGACAGGAGCTGGGAGCTTAATGTAGGTCAGTCCCGGAAAAACACAGTGGACACGACCACAACGTCTGAGTGTCTGCCCTGGCTGATTTACATCTAACTTAAGCAGCACGGTGACTGGAAGCAGAGTTTTTATTTATTTACTTACTTATTTTTATTTATTTTTAGTTGTTGTTGCGAGGTGCTTTGGAGTTGAGGGATTTGAGAGTATCTGACATCTGGTCTGAGAAAGCCTGCTCGTGGCAATGGGCTTAACTTGTGTTGTGTCGTGCAAGGCCAAATTACGTTTTTAATGATGCGTACTGGAATATTTATTTATTTATTTATAATTTATTTAGAATATAATGAGGAAATGTTTGTTTTTTTTTATATTTTACATATAGCTCACATTGACTGGCCCCCTCTTTTTTAGCTGCTAACCTCAGATTTTTCACGGAACTATCAGGTTCACTCCAACTTCCTCCTTGAGGTTACCTGGTGACTCTAAATAGCTGCTCCGGAGGCGTGAATGGTTGTTTGTCTCGACACGTCAGCCATGCGAGAGGCCAGCAAACTGTCCAGGGCGAGCCTCGCCCTCGCATCCATGCCCCGGATAAATATGACACCTCTGGTTAGTCGATGAACAGAATATGAGGAAGCCCGACGGATTGGTGCGGCAACCTGTCCGTCACGGTAACGAGGGAGTTGGTTCATCGAGGCAGAGCTCTTATGGGATGTCTTGGGATTCACCGTGATCTGGCCTCAGATAAGCAGAATTAAACAAATGGGACGGCGATTCTTTACTTGACTTTATTAACAATAAACTGAAACCACAAGAATCCCCAAACAGTCTACAGTAAACCTCAAACAGGATTCAGAATTAGGACTCTGGTCCCTGGACTTTGTACACCCTTCAATCCTGTATGGAGAAGCTCCTTCGTTTGAAAAAAAAAAATACAGCGGCTGTATGAAAGCTCCGTAAAATCTACTGTGGTCAGTACAACATGATTTCCCCTTAAAACCTGCAACCCCTCCCACTAGATAAAGTCCATGTGGTAAGATTTAACAAATGAATGAAATGTTGGCATTTCGGAGACACATGGCAAGATTTCCACTCGACAACAGACATGTGCTCTCGCCGAGCCAAATATGAGCCCGGTCGGTTTCAGCCGACTTAATCTCCACAAGATATATCGGAGCTGAAATTTTAAAACCCGGAAATACCACCAGAGCGTTATGTAAATGCCACAGCGTGTGATTGGCCACGGTTCCATTTTTTTTTTTTCTTTCTTGTTTAAGCGGTGGCACATACGACAATGGGAGTGAAATGGCAAAGGCGGCTCTGCGGACGGACAGCGACCCGGCTGAATGCCAAGCTCGTGAGCTTTGGCCACAAAAAGCTAGAGAGCTCTATGAGTCAATGCATCAGTTTTAATTTGTTTACATCAGGAGGAAATGGACAACGGTCTGGACAACGGTTACATCCTCTTGAGTGTGTATATATATATATAAACTAGCCTTTGGTCTAGAGGTCAGACTCCTCTGCTCTGGAACTACTCGGGGTTCAGGAGTTGGGCTCCCCTCTCTTTTTAAAACTGTCTTTTTTTTTTTTTTTAACTGCTGGCTCAGGCTCAAACCATCCTTTCATCTCGACACATTCAAATCCCCACCAATACACGTTACTAACTCAGCTTCCTTCCCGCTCCTCCTGTCAGTCTGCCATTCTTTCTGCAAAGACCGCTTATCCCCCCGCCCTCGCCCCCACTTCATGATTTCCTGCTCAACAGCCACCGCTGCAAGTATTATTATTCCTTCTATTATTATAATTACAACCATAATTATAATTTTCATTGTGAAAAGGGGGGCCCTGAGATAGCGTCTGTTGTGATTTGATGCTGTATAAATAAGAACTGACTTGACATTAGTTACACTGGAATTAGGCCTCGTTTTGTTTCCTCCTCCCTCTATTATTAACACGTTGGAAGAAAGCAATAACACATAAGTCAGACTGGGAGGGGGGGCCGCGCCGAGCTGCCGCATGATGTATGGGTGAGAGTAGGGGGCGGAGGCGACCGAGCGCTCGCAAAGACAATGGCACGTTTGTCTTGTTTGCGAGTACATAAAAGTGATTTGTCGGCGCGGTTTGCGCCAGGTTATACATCGCTGTCAGCAAACTGTTAACTGTAATTGTTGTAATTAAACTAATGCAGTGCAGGAGTTGTACTTCCTGTGTTTTGGTTTCAAAAGACACCTCTTCCTCAACTCTCATCTAGAATCAGCCATAGAATCTAATAACGTATGCGGAGGGTCAAGGAGCTCGGCTCCGCCTCCTCGGGTTCCGCGACACGCCCCGCCGGACCTTGCCGCTGTCTCCTTCGACGTCCAACAACTGTCCTTGCCACTTTTATTATTTTGCCATCTCCCCATAGACGAAAGGGCGCACGAGGCGGCGAATTGTTGCCAAAGAGATGTCATGATGCGTGAGTTTCGTTTCAACGCGGCAGCCACCGAGTAAGAGGGGAATAAAATCGGAGACCTCATGAGGTTTTTCTGATATTCAGTGTGGCGCTTGCTCGGTCAGGTGACCCACCGGGACACTGATTTGACCTGTAACAATGCAATCGAGAACTCTGACGTGTTTAACTTAATGTTTCACGTCACTAACAGAATCGGTATACGCACGATACCAGGTCATACGGGAGCCAGTATGGTGCGTTCACTCCTCATCACTTCTAAAGTCCCAGAACTCCATTAAAAGCGAGGTGCTGTCTCGACTTAATGCAGTCAATCATGCTCAACGGCACGCGCTCTGCAGTTTCCGCTAATTGCCAGTTTAATGGGGGATCGTTTGAACTTTTTCCATTCTTGAGCGAAGAAAAGTGACGGCGGTGGAAAAGCGGAGCAGCAGCCGCCGCTGCGGAATGCAAAATTCAACTCGAGGAGTTGCGATGGCGACCGTCATAGCCTGACCGCGCGACGCATTGACATATTTGTCATTTTAATTTAGAATAAAATGGGGGTGGCACGGCGGCATAGTGGTTAGCGCTGTTGCCTCACAACACGAAGGTCGTGGGTACTCCGGTACAGCTGGGATTGGCTCCAGCACCCCCCGCCACCAGATAAGCGGTAGAACATGAATGAATGGGTTTATTTCTTTTTAAAACCCAGCCAGCTCACCTAGCGTTGGAGTTCTACATTGACTTTGAGATGATTACATTAAATTTAGTCTGCATGCTTTTTCTAAACAATATTGTGACTATATTAATATATAATAATTTTGATAAACTTCTATTTATAAGGATTACCTCTGAACTGACACTGACAAGGACCTATAATATGCTGTGACTTCTGGCTCCTCTTCCACATTCCAACTTGCTCAGCACACTCCTTTTTTTTTTACGTCACCTTAATTTAAATGATCAAATATGTTTTTCTCCACACGTGATACGATAGCGAGCGAAGACACAACCTTGACCTCTTCTTAACTTAAACCAGCGGCCTTATTTTATTGTTTTGACGCGACAATAATAATAATAATAAAAAAAAAAAAGTCTCCCACCTCTGATGCAAACGCTGTGATAAAATAAAATAGTTCGTTGTAGCTTCTGATTGCCACTGAATGCTTTCACGGGCTTCGATGGTCACAGAGGAACAGCGGATTTATCTTTAAGGTCGTCTCAGATCAAGTTTTACGAGCGCAGCGCCGACGGAAAGGACGGACTTTGAAATGGCTCATCAATGCAGCTCATCCATCCATCCTGTCAGTTCCTTTCTTTTAATAGTTCTAGCACAGCTGAGGAGAAATGCCACCACTTTAATTATTTGGGGCCCGGATTTTTAAAGCAGGTAAAACAAAAGGAATCTGTTGTCCAGGCTTTTCTCTCTCTCTTTTTTTTTCCCAGGAGGAAAGCCTTTGATGAGATCTGGCTTCTTTCCCAATAGCAAGACCGCGAGTCGTCTTCTTGTTGTTTACTTTGACAATGAGACGCGTCTGCTCGGCGGCATCAAAGAGAATCGCAGCGAGTTCATTTGCTGAGCACGGCGAGTGTGCTTCGGGCACAAAAAACACAAAAACACAGAATCTAGAATATCCACGACATTGATGCGTTTTTGTCTGGTCTCCCCCGACCTCGTCCATCTGCATCAAGGTTGTGTCCACGGCAACAGAGCGAGAGCGGCTGTGAAGAGCAACTTCTGGCATTCCTCCGATAAGAGCAAACGTTGGCAAAAAGTTCCGGGAATTCGAAGTGCGCTTGTGCAAATGTGCCGCCGGCGACGTGCCCGGATAATTACAGTTGAACTGCAAGTAATTGTGAGTTTCTTATGGAGATATCAAAACTCACAAATGCAAAAAAAAGTGTAACAGTATGATAATATTATGCAATATTGACATGCAGATGAAATATCTATCTATAGAAATACATGTTGGACTTTGAATGTCATACTCTGCCCCCCCCCTTTTACTATAACTGCTTATAATCAGAACATTTTGTTGGTTCGTTTTGCATGATCTACTTTCTGTGCTTGGTGCTCTGGAGGCCGCTTTGTTGTGTCACTGTTAATAATGGCATAAAAAGGAAGATACTCGGCTTGATCCCGAATCTGGATCTCTGTGCTGGGCCCCGGACGTAAAAAAAGCATTTCTCACAATTCTCACACGGTTCTGTTCAAATTGAAGACAGACAAAGACCAGATTTCACTCTGCTGTACCGGAGACAGCAGGGCAAAATATAATCCAGCTCCAGTGTTTTTTTTTTTTGTTAGTTTTTTTTTAATGTAAGGTGGTCTGGATAAGATCTTCGCTCGGGTTTTTTGAGCGCACGTGGACGTGGATTTTGAAGCATTTGTATGAGATTAGACTCTGATCAGCAGGGACAGAAGGGCGGAACGGTTGCCATGCCCGCTGCACTGTGGCATTTGATGAACTTCAAGGGGCTGCAAACGGGTTAGATCGAGGCAAATCAACGTGAAAATCAAGAACAGACAGAGCAACGGGAACAGAAACCTTTACACACACGCACACTCTACAAATGTAAGTTGCAAGTCAAGTTCTGCTCACTTGGCCTCCTCGTTGCCCCTCAGCAAAATGCTTCACAGAGTGAAAGTCATCGGTATGCAAGAAAGGCAGAGGCGGGGGGGCGATAATAAATAAAATAGGGTAGGGAATGTGCCAAAGCGATATTCTGCTGCAGCGAGCCCCCTCTCAACTGTGGAAAAGTGTGATTGGTTACACACCCGTTCAGCCGGGGCGCTACCCCGGTAATCCAGTCGGCGTATGTTCATTAAATCCTGCCGAGCTAATTAAAATCTATTTGACATCCGCGGGGAGACATTTGCGCAGCATGCAGAACCGCACAAACAATTCACGGGCACAAGCAGCCGTGCACATTACAGGCGTGTGTGTGTGTGGGGGGCGGAGGGGGGGTCATTACAGCGTGGAAGGTATTGTATGGTGAGTTAATAAAAGCGAGCGGCTTCATTAGCCGCAGCTGCACATGCAATGGAAGCACTTTTGACTGTCGTTCCTCCTTAAACGATGTAAACAGGCCAACGCCAGCGACGGTTCATTTGTATTCTCTGACTGCTGACTCACTTCCTGTTCATAGGGAACCATCAGGACGCACAATCTACGACTTCACACATGCAGTACTTTGTCATTCGAAATGAGGACGACTCGCGTCGGAATTTCGTCGTTAAGCGTCAACTCCTTTCGGAGACGCTTAACGCACGCGGATACAATTCATCCAAGCACCACAAATTGTGTATTTTCCGAAAATTCCACAAAACATCAGCTGAGGTCTGAGCCGGGAGGGTTGGCGAGGCTTTAAGCTGCAGCCCGTATTTACAAAATCAGTCAGCGGCTAATGAGTCATCAGAGGAGCAAGACGCAATCCTTCATCTGATTATGATATAACAGTAAATGTGTCACGATTATAGCCGAGGTGGGAACACATCGCCCGTGTTATTTGCATTTGGGAATGTCGACAATCTGTGCTAGTGCAATTATAAATGCGCACGTCAGAATCACGGGAATATTTGTTATTTCATCTATAATCATCGGGGGAAAGTATTGAAAAAGCTATTTGTATTTTACTTATGGTTTCTTCAGAAAAGTCAGTTTGGTAGTTGGCTCATTTCATTTGACAATCAGCATTTATAAATTTGAACTACAAGAAATTTATGATTTATTACAATCAATGTAAAATCTGCATCATGAGAAAAATAACTCAAACTTAACATTGTATGTAACATTTTTTTTTTTTAATTATGTTTGTGGTTAGTGTTTTGATACTTGTGGTTTTAGCATATTATTTGAGATTCTGATTCATGTGGGAGAAAATATTAGCTATATCATATTATACCCAAGAAAAGTCAGAAATTCTTGAACGGCGCGTTTATTTGATTCAAAATTTCTCTCAATCAGAGATCTGAATGTTTTAACGTCGTCTCTTTAAATCACTGCTCCGCGCTGACTGACTGAGCTCCCGTTCTCCAGTAAAGAGGAACATCTGTTTGACATGTTGTGATGTAGAACTTTATTTTTGATTTAGATTTTTTTTTTCTTGGGGGGTGGATTCTCCACGGATGCGTTACTTTAAAATAAAAGCTCCTGTGATTCAGGCGAATATGTTCTCAGCTAAGCGAGAACACGGCAGCTTGAGAGCGCTCGCCCCGCTAAAGACGCCGCCGTTCCTACAGATGGAACGAAACCCAATCACGCTTCATGCCAGGCTGTCGTTTTTGTTTTTGTTCTTTTTCTCTTTTTCGCGTCGCATCATCACCAAATGTGAAGCAAATAAATCGCAAACGGTTGCAAATCACCTTGAAACTTTATTTGGTCGCGTTCCATGAGGGAGTGCGGCGATGAGACCCCCCCCTCGCAGAGGCATGTGACTCCTCCACTTGTTTGCCACTTTTGTAAGTGTCAGCCGAGTTCTCAGACTCGTGTGGGGCTCCCTAATTTCCGTCAGTGGCGGGGGCTGTCACACGCATCATTAAAGCCCCGTCTTCACGGGCCGTCGACGTGACGCCACTAACGAGAGTGCGCCGGACTCTGACGGGTCCGGCGTGGACTGGCAAGACGGATGAATCAAAAATGGGCGCCCGTTCCCCTCCAGGTTGTGTTTCCTTCCAGAATGTTCTGCCGTTTCTCTGCCTTTGCACCCCCCTCCGCCTCCCCCCGACCCCCTCTTCATTTTTCAAATTGCTCCCGAAACCTAGCCAGCCGTGGCAGATCTGCATTGGCGGAGGACGGAATGAGGACACACGGAGAGGAATAAGTTTTGGGGAATGAAACATGCAGATCGTTCAGCCCCCGGAAAGAGAAAGAGGCTTTTTTTTTTTTTAAGAGGGTGAAGGAGTCGCTTCGTCATACCGGAGGATATAAAAGCTGACCTTCAGAGATTCTTGTAGACGGATGAAGACGGTGATTTTCAGTGATTGATGTCTTATTTGATTTAATAGCGGCAATGAGAATTCAAATCAAAGTCAGAGCCGGACGGCTGACTGGGCTTCCTTCTTTTAATCTATCTTCTACTTTTTTGTAACATTCTTCCCTTCCTCTGTCTGCTGCCTTTCCTTCCTTCCTTTCAGCTCTCCTTGCTCATTTTCTTCCTTGCCACCCTTCCTTTCATCCTGCTTTGGCCAAACCATTCCTTTTTTTGGGATATGTTTTCTTTTTTTCTCTCTCTGTCATGAATATCTCACCAACACCTTGAGGGAAATTTCATCGCAAAGTCAGGCACAAACTGATTAGAAGTCGCAGCATCCCAAGAAGCAGCAGGACGAAGCGATGACCTTCAGCGTAGGCGAGTTTCCTTTTGTATCCTCGTATTCCGTTCCAAATTTAAATCGAGGAATTGATGTTTTTGGAACCTGTCCGATTTTTTTTTTTTTTTTTTTGTTACTATATTTGGAAATTTGAAAAACCTGTCTGTATTTGGACCTCAGTTGTGTGTTTGTTTATACAGTTTTTCATCTATCTTTCATCACATCAGAAATTTTACTCTTTTTTTTTTTTTTTGACTTCCGGCTTCTGTCCGTTTGCCCTTCATTCCCAATATCTGCCAGCCTGCCTACAGTTTGATCCCCATCGCCAGCCCATTTCCATGAAATTCACAATAAAAACACCTTGCTCAGTACTGTCTTCTGCTTTTGGGGGGAGGGGGGTCCAGATCTTTTAAACCTAAATGATCAGGACCCTGGGAGGCCGTTCCAACTGAGATTCTGTGCTCGTGTTGAATCGGAAATCACTTCTGTATCGCGTAAAACCACAATGGAGGCTTTGCTTGTGATATCACGTTCTGCATAAACACTTCCGGCCGTTATTCAACACTGTTACCCAGGGAAGGCCGATTGGTGGTGGCAAACAACCATGAAAGGGTGACGTTTCTCCGGACCCCTCCCTTTTTTCCTTCCTCATTTTCCGCCTTTGTACGACCGGAGGAGGAAGGCGAGCGGAGGAGTTAGACGTCGGTGGAAATTGGAGGCCTTTGCAGAGACCTCACAGTGAGGCTTAGGAAGCTTTTTGCTCTGACCTCAGCTGAGTTTGCCCCCCCATGCTCCCCCTCCTCCCACCTGCGATGCGAATTGCAGGGGTGTATGATGTGTGACAGAGCTGTCACAGGTATCAATCCCACTGGGTGGCAAATCCACCAACTTGTGGCGAGAAGTGTGGAGAGGACAGGCTGGATGGGGCAGGCGGCAGGGGAGTAATTGGTTGGGGGGGGGCACGAGGAGGGCAGCTGGGAGGGGAGGTGGAATCTTGGTCGGAGTGACAACTCGGTGACAGTGATGGAGGGGGAGCAGCACACTCCTCCGCTGTCTTGCGGACTTTCTGCTGAAGACTCACAGGTTTTTGTAGACTTGTGCAGTCTGATGTGATGTGTTTTACTGAGCTGGACACACAAACACACACACACACGCACGTACGCAGGGGAGGCTGAGACAGTTAAAACCAAAGCAGGGGCAGGTAAGACAGGGCAGGGCAGTTTTTGGGAGGTGGCAGTTGAGTGGTTTGGGGTTAATGTTGCGCAAAACAGCTAAACGAACCACATTAATTATTTCACAATTACATCAAATATCGCCTCAATGACAAACATTAATTTTTATTTGCAAACTGATAAATGGGCGAAAAATATTCAAAAACCATGTTAGGCTGTAATTTTATTTTATTTTTTTTCCTACCTTTGAAGGGCAGTTTGGATTTATTTTAGTTGGCAGCATTCCTGCTAAAATGCAAAAATATGAGAAACATTAGACGTTATTAGTCTGTAAAAGCCTTGAAGTGAGTTGAAGTCAGAGAAGTGACTGAAACCTGTATTCTACCTAAGCCATAGAAAAACCGAAAGTGAGATTGTATTGAAGTCGATGGGAAAATGTCCCTGCTTTATTAGCACAGTAAACAGTTTCCGAATGAGTTTTTGGTCTCAGTGTCTAGTTTCAAATCTTTACAATCTTTTTTTTTTTTTTTTTTATGGTCCCATTTAGAGGAAAGTAGACCATCAAGCGCTCCGTCAAACTCAATGTGAGATCCTATTAGGCCGGCTTTTACTTGCTGGTCCCAGTTACGTCATTCGCTTCCTGTTTTATGTTCAGTCCAGCTCCCGTTTTTTTTTTTTTTTTTTTTTGTCTCTCCCGTGTGTAGAGCATTCCAGAGTTTTTCTCTGAGTGACTGACAAAGAATGACCTTTTGAACCCGTCGCCCGTTGTGCATTCCGGTCATGTTTGTTTGTTTGTGCGATACCCGAGGCTGGCGATCGTTGACAGTCCACGCTGATGCCTCCTGGACTGTGAACTCCGAGCACCTGAATGGCCCGAAGTGGTGTGCTGTGATTCTCCGACATTTTAAGACGTTGAATATAAAAGAATCTCTTTTATTGTGTGTGTGTATGTATTCTATTGATTTAGATTTTTAAAATTTAAAAAGAGGCCGACTAGTGTAAAGGAACGGGATAGCTGCGTGTTGGACTCCCCCCTCTGATCAACGTCCACAGTGAAATCACAACGGCAATGAACACTGGACACACATCACTGCTTGGGCTAGATCTGGGTCATAAGGCATTAAATCCCCTTGTTCATCAGCTGCCCTCACACACACACACACACACACACACTGCAACCCACTACCATCACCTTGCTGCATACCATCTGTCCTCCAAGCGCCGGGCTATCAAATCCATTAGGGTCTAAGAGGTCAGCCTCCATAGAGCTGTCGCATACACGTGAACTGACCAGCTGACAATGCGCGCAGTGTATGTGTGTGTGTGTGTGTGTGTGTGCGAGCAACAGAACTCACAGCTGGGTAAGAATTTAACAAGACCCGGCCTCTGACAGACTGAAACATCATCAGGCTGCGGCAAACTTAAAAAAAAAAAAAAAAAAAAGTACTTCACCTTGAATTTTTTTCTGTTTTAATCTTTTGGCCACGCGCAGAGTATCTTCTTTTTCTCACTTCGCCGTAATAATTCTGTAAATATGGTGATTTTATGTCCACAAACGCCCCGTAAAGCCGGATTTCTATCCGTCTTCGATCTTCCTTCAAAACACATTGCGGCAAAAACAGACAACAGGGTCGAGTTTTAATCGCAGCACATCCATCATTGGGATGCAATTACATTTCGAGACTGCAAACTCAGGCGGGATCTTTTATTGATGCTGACTTGAAAGTGTACAATATAAAATAAATAAATAAATAAATAAAAAAACAACAACAAACACCCCACACACATTTAAAGTTAAGCCGCGCCGCATTTCTAATGTTTTATCTGAAGTGTTGATAACCATAAGATATGTCTGTGGTTTAAAAAAACCAAAAACATCTCAGTATAGTTTTGCATTTCCCCTCTCATTTTTAAGTCAAATAATTTTGTCATGCCGTCTTGCAAAAAGATAAATAAATATCATAATCGCATACAGAATCAAGCTTGTGATTCTTTCACCATATTAATGTGGAATATAGATCTGCCTTTTTATTTATTTATGTAGTATTTAGTACGCTTAAAAAAAAGCTGCGATGAAATAATAATTAAAAAAAAAAAAAAATGCTCAAAACGTCACCAAAATATTCCCTCATGCTTTTGGTAAATTAAAATCCAAAGATTTAGGAAATTTGAAGGAATTCTCTGAAGGTGGGACTGAGATGTGAGAAGGAAGGACGGACCAACTAACCCCTCTTCCCCACCAAAAAAAAAAAAAAAAAAAGTATTTATAATCCAGGTGAAGGACAATGACCTCGATGAGAACATCCTTTTGGTATGTGTCCATGAATCCTCCGTAGAGGAAGCCTTTACCATTCTTGGTCAGACTGCAGGCTGCAGGACACTGATGCATGCTGATGGACGTGACCATAAAAAGGAGGAGAGACATACAGAGATGGGCTGAGACGGCGGGGGGGTCAGAAAATAAAGGACTGTCTGGACGGAGGAAGAACAGAGATGAGGAGGAAACAGAAAAGAGCCACGCTGGCTGAATTCGCCCATAAAACCTCAGCACAGCTGGTGGTTTGTTTGTTTTTGGGGTTTTTTTTTCCCCCCCTCGACCATAAAATGCTTCAGTTGCTCTGACATTTGCTCTAACTTACGGAAATCAATCAAGGGGAGGAGATGAGAAAACCGACCTCGGTGCAAAAAAAACCAAAAAAACGAGGGCGCGCCATGAGAGATTCCGTTCAACCAAGCACCGGCTCGCAGCTATTGCTTTTCGTCGTCGTGGCTCGGAGCGCCCCGATCAAATTCACGCTCCGACGGGTTTTCTACGAAGGAGGAAAGGGGAGCAGGAATTCTGCATGATGAACACTGAATTGCGAGCGTTTGCGCGCCATGCCGACCAGCAACGGCTGCTGACGACGTGGAGGTGGCTGACTTTGCAGGCTGCGTTTCATCACCTCGAACTGAAGAAGGGTCGGCACGGTAGAAAAAAAAAAAAAAAAAAAAGTAATCAATATTCAGCGAAGATATAAGCATGTCAAAGAAGCAGCTAAAACTCTTTGTCGAGGAGGCTGTGGCATTTCCAGGGAAGCTGACGGGGTTGTACCCCAAAACCCCCCCCAAAAAAACCAAACAAAAAAACACCCCAACCAAAAAACACAGGAGAAAATTGTTGCTGCCTTTTTTTTATTATTATAAACTTCGATATCCAGAATTTGCCGGACCTTTAATCGGCCGTTAAATTCACCTGTCGGCAGGTCACAGTTGCCGACACGATGGGTGTCACACTAGCCATCAGTTAAAAGATAGAGAAGCTCCTTCTGTTGTGTGCCTGTGTGAAGGACAGAGCACGGAGAACGGCGAAAAAAAGAAGAAGAAAGCGTTCAAAATTGCAAAAGCTAATCCGAGTCCAGCTCCGGTGATCGTGAACAAAAAAGAACGCCCGTCAACCTCGAAAACAACTTCGAGTGTTCGTCGCCGTGCGAATGAAACAGGATGCAAATTGAAAGATCCAACTGCAGTTTGGTCAGTTGGTGTGACAACGTTAAATTGGATAAAATAAAAAAAAAAACAAAAAAAACCACAAAAAACAATATGGTGGAAATTGTTGTCACCGTTTGATCTGATGAATTCTACGGGACTTAATTTTCAGAAAATCAACGATTGTGTTTGTTCCACTTTCGTCTTATTGACCTCCGACCTCTGACCCTGGATCGCTGGAACCTCTGGAGGCTTCAGACGGCACTGAGTGGTGGCCATTTTTTAATATATTGATGGTTTTTGTCCGACAACCTGTATAAAGCTGTTTGAACCCCACATAAGTACGTGTCGACGCTCCCGCCGTTTGCCTCCTGCACACCCCCAGTCCCCCGTTCAGCCTCCACACCCAGGGCAAGAGAGACCAGTGTACCACCTTTTGCCCCCGCCCCCCCTCTGTGAGCTGCTGTCCCGGAGTTCCTGGAAGATGGCCGCCGCCGCTGTTGGTGATGCAACCGGCTGCTGAGGGCAATGGCACAACACATCACATCAGCGGCAGCAAGTGCTGCTGGGAAGCATTTCCCAAACCTTCGCCTCACCAGCAGACGCGAGACGAAGAGGCCTCCATCTCTTTTGACAGGAAGCTGTTGCTTTTTGTTTGTTTTTGTTCTGCCCTTTTTTAAAATTTGTCCAACATTGTAAATGACGACATGTAGACGCTGAAATCTGGTCAACCAGCTGGTGGAAGGATTGCCGCCCCCCCCTACCCATAGCAGATTCCTCTCCATCTGACAGCCGAGCGTTCACCTCTTTGACTCCCAAAACTCGCCGTTTATCATTTAGAGCAGACTTCCGTAACAGCAGGCGTTATCGCATCATCAACCGCTGACTGAGGAGGAATAAAAAATCAAATCAAATAAAATGCCGCGAAGGAAGTGAAGATCAAAGCAGCTGCTTGAAAGTGTCTTTGGGTGCGTCGCGAACACCGTGACAGTCATATAATTCCGGACTAGTATATAAGGGGGTGGGGGTGGGGGGGACAGTCCACGATGAGTCCAGATGAGACAACTTCAGTAACATGCTCTGACGGCAGCTTTTACCCGTCTTTAGGTGCGACTCGCTCTTCAGCCACGACACAGAGCGCGTGCGATTTCAAACCTGACAAACGGCGGCGGGGCCCCATCCCAAGTCGACCGAAAACAAAAGCTGCCGCTTCTCATCGGCGGCCGCTTACCGGCTTTTCACCTCGCTTATCATTCAGATTCCCGAGACTGATTTCCGCTTTGAAATGCTAATACACATTTAAAAAAAAAAAAAAAAAAAGAATAAGTAAAGAATATCGAAGATAAAGGTTAACCACGGGGTAAACTATTTTGATGAAATCAAAGCAACGCACACATCAAAGCCGCGGGAATGCGATATGAGCCTGTCTGAATATTGTATGAAGTGTAGTGTATGAATTTGTGTGATGTATTTTAAAGCCCAGATGACAGATTGTGTAGTAGAAGAAAGCCAAACAGAGCGGTTTTGTCCATGCCGTGTTAGGGAGCATCCGACCCCATGGCTCCTCTGCGCCTCAGAAACTGGGTCAAATCACGCCGTGGGGGGGTAAATCTGTTTTATGATGTGACAGGTTTGGCTCCATTTAAGCAAAAAGACAACTTGGGTGTCATTCGGCCACCTGAAGAATCCGATTCTGTCTCGAGGTGATATCTAGGTCCGGTGAGTGACTGTAACTGCTGAGCCAATAAAGACGGGCGGCCCTGTATCCAGCCGGACAGCAAATCAAACCGTTGCTGTCACGGATTAAAAGCTAAAGCAGCTATCATCCCTGTCGTCCTGTTGCACTTAGCCGTGTCTGATTTCGATGATTTGTGCATTTATTTATTTATTTTTTTCCGTGTGTGTGTGTTTTTGCTTTGTCAAAGTGACCGTTTGGATGAGCTATTTGCCGTTTCCTTTCATTACCCTCTGGACCTGCTGCGCCCCGCTTTTCAATTCAGGCAAAATGATGCCCGCCATCTCGTCCCTACCGTAATTGCGGAAAATTCATTTGTACCCTGCAATTATCCCGACTACCCCCGTCTGCTTACAACAGCATTTATTCAAAAGGGCAGTATATTGCCCCTCATCTAACACGTTCTCAGAGAAAACAGTCTGGTGGAGAAGGGGGGGGCGGGGGGGGGTGTCAGGGGGTGGTTGTCATCGCTGCTGCAGCCGTCATCTGTCATGGGGCCGGCCAGGGAGATTGAAAACAATACAGCCTCGGATCAGGGAGATTTATTAAGCGACTGGAAAAAAAAAACAAAAAAACAATAAACCCCCCCCCCCCCTAAAAAAAAAAAACATCCTGATTTCAGCCGTGTCCATGCGCAGGTTGAGGCCGTCGGGGGGGGATGTCCATCTCCTCCCAGGCTGAAACCATCTGGGGCTTTTTTTTTTTTTTTTAAACCCCCCCAAGCCTCTCAAATCCCCCTCTAGTGCATCTGTTGCATTCTGGGTCTAAATGACAAGCAGCTCCTAAAGCTTAAAAAAAAAAAAAAAAAAAAAAAAAAATCACGCCTCAGATTGTAAAGATTCCTCAGCCAACAGCATGCGGCCTCCCGGTTTCGTTAAGACAGCAGAGCTGGGAGGAGATACACAACTTCAGCGTGAATATCACTACAGTTTTTCTGGTTTTTCGTTTGTAATCACAGCAAAGGCCAAGCACGGGTTCGACGACGCTGACCTTTAGAAGCCGGGGTTCGGGTTAGAAAACACGAACACTCGGAGAAACTGTCCGACAGTTCATGTTGCAGGAGCTGGAGTTGTGACCATTTGTTCAGATTTTTAAAGCAGAGCGAATGGATTGCTCATAAACTGAGCTTCAAAATCAGCTGACAGGTCTCCGGTGACTTTGTGATGTCACAACAAAACTGTCACCCCCCCCCCCCCCCCCCCCCCCCCCCACACCTCCTCCCCCCAAACGTTGCCCACCTTCTCTGCAAGCTACATTTTTATTGGATCACTCAGAAAAGAGAGGAGGAGAGGAGAGCCTCTCTGAAATCCCCAGATTTTTATTTTTTTTTAACGGTTCGCTGATTAATTCATTGCTTAATTTGTGCCAAAGTCGTAATGATGATGAGCTGACTCGCGCAACGTCTAACGCTCACAGCTAATCGCGCCATTTAGAACCTTTTTCCTCTTGAGCATAACAGCTCATGCCTCGTCCCCAAAATTAGGCCCCGAAAATTACGCTTAACCAAATGTTTTATCTTTTTAGATTCAGCCAAAAGCACTGAATAATAAAGGGGCCATTCAAACAAAAAAAAAAACAAGACACGAGCTCGATCTTCACGTTGCCATCACAAACGAAGCAAACAGGCCACATTTCACTAACCTGATAATCCCGAATGGGTTTGAAAGATGCTGTCACATGAAGGCAGGAGGGAGAGGTGAGTAGACGCCGCCTGATTAGTCAGGACCGGCGACAGTGGCCCTCGTTGTCAAAAGCACACACGGAGCGCCATTCGTCATGTTAACGACTGTTTTTGCCAAAGCGACAGATGACTCGGCTCTGCCCCCCCCCCCCCTTCCCCTTCCTTACCGCCCATCATGTGCACCGGCCAAGTCTAAAAACATGTTGTGTGCAAAGCGTCTTTTTATTTATTTATTCTTGCCGCACGGTACGAGCTCCAGCTGCAGCCCTCTGCCTTTCTGTGTCACGTCAGATGGCATCACCTCAGCGCCTGACTCGTGGCTGGATTAGGATGTCGGCCGCTGCTGATTGTCATGAGACGGTTACAGCGACGGCTCACATGCGGGGTGGGGGGTGGGGGGAGGGGGGAGTTGGGGTGTTAATGACCTCCTCCCAGCCACGACTGTCCTTGCAGGCACAGGAGTAATCACAAGGAGGAGGAAGTTGCAGCTGCCCCTCCGGCTACAAACAAGGGCCACTAAGAGACCGGAATAGAAGCAAGTGAAGCAAAAAATGAGATGATGGAAAAGCAGAAACTTTGGAATTAGGCTAGTTAAGTCTGGGCTAAGACACATCAGGCTAAGCTAAACTAAACCTAACAGATCAGAAGGTCCAGTTTGCGGTTCCACTATAGACCGGCAGCGACTCAGTCAGACTTCGCAAAAGATATAAACCAGTTTACAACCTGGTACCGAAATAATTTTAGTCTCCATAGCTCATTTCCTAAGAGATTTATACAACTCGCCTGTTGACATTTTTATTGACTATTTAAGTTATTGTGGCCCCACGAGGGGGACTTGCGTCAGCTTAAAAAGGGCCGCCGCAGCGCACGCTACGAATCCCAGAAGGCCACACGGCGACTTCCAACTCGTGCAACGGTCGAGCAAGTTGGAAACTCGTTTGAGATTGATTTTTATTTGGAGAAATGTCCTTTTTGAGTCTGACCTTTGGGAAAATAAAACTTTTACTTTTGTTTGTCCTTACTAAGTTGCATTGCCCCCCACCCCACCCCAGCCCGATCCGGCGACCTCTCATGACAATATGTTATACGCAATCAATGACACGGCCGCTTTGAGTAATCTCTTTCTTCCACACACACACGATTTTTGGAGTTTGGAGTTTGAGACGGAGTTACGCGCCGCAAAGATAGTGGGGGGTGGGGGGTGGGGGGGGGGGCAAGCCAAAGCCACTTTTCAGAAAACTGTTGTGCCACCACAGGCTCTATGTCCCTGCTGATACAGTGTTTACAGTTAATCCTCCGGAGAGAAATGCAACGGTTTAACACGCAGCTCCTGCCAAAAAAAAAAAAGTATTTTAAGCTACAAAGCAGCTAATGCAGGATTCTTCTTCTTCAAAAAAAAAAAGCCACAAAGGGATTTCTATTAGCTCAACAAAACCGCTTTAAAGTTGATTAGTTTCCTGTTATGTGAATTAACATAACATTGAATTATGAGTCAATGAATCAATAAAGTGAGTAAATAGGAGGATGAGCTGAGTGAAAGCTGTTTTTTTTTTTTTGGTTTTTTTTTCTGTTCCTCTGGTGTCTCGAAAGCCAGGCGGCAAAACATCTCCATCGGGCATCACTAGTCATGTCACGTCTGGTCACAACGGGCAGCGGGGAGGGTCGAAGAGAGGGAAAATGGAGAGCGCCATGTGCCGCTGACAGATCCCAGAGCAGTGTAATGAAGCTCACCGTCACTCTGGCTCGGGTGACAGCTTCCTGAGGCCAGATGGCACTCCTGCGTTTCCAAGAGACCGCATCCTGGCACCTCCAGAACCCCCCCCCCCCCCGCCCCCTCCTCCACCCTCCCCCCACCCCTCTGCTGGAACTGAAATCTGGATATACTGACGGTCCACGGCTCTGGTGCAGGCTACAACCCGTGGGCCCCCAGACATTTGAACCTGTGTATGCTGCTGCCGCCTGCCTGAGCATCCATAATTGCACATGTTGGCCTCGAAGGGTCTGTGTTTTGTAGCTAGATCCAGCATGAAAGAGACACAAAATCGGCTTTAGCCTTGAAAAGCCTCGATTGGTTTAAATGAGTGAACAATAAAGAAATAAATAAGACAGCGATACTGACGTGCATTTATAATAACCCTGAATTAGTTTGGTTTTAATGGTTTGTGTGTGTGTGAGTTTGGAAGACTCAAACACTTTGTAAATAGCAGTAATGCTTCACTTTAATAATTTAAGGACGTTTCCTAGAAAGAACTCCGTGATTTCCTGCTAATTCTAAGCAAAACAGAGACGGCGCTCAGTTTGGTTCACGTCCAGTTCACTAATTCTCGTAATTGCTGGCGTGACTTAGTGAGTCTTTTTTTTTTTTTTAATTCAACAGGCATTCAGAGCGCCGGACATGAAAAAAAACAAAAAACAAAAAAAAAACAACTTGCGTACAGGGAACATAAGCGAGCAATATACTTCCTGTTATTAAACGGAGCTCGTTTTTAGAAGTACCACATTCTTTGTTGCAAACTTCCCGGGTGTTAACAAATGAAGCGATTTACTCGACTTGGACGTGCACTGAAGCGCCCTGACATTGTTGCTTTAAGGAGAAACAAACAAACAAAAAAAAAAACAACACACCAAACAACAAAACCTCGCAACTGCTTGTACAGCGTCTCGCATGGCTGAGCTTGGACTAACACCAAAAGGCTTTTCCTGACCTGAAGGAGTTGGAGTTGATCATCCTGACAGCGCTGTTGTCCAATTATTGCTGTAGGTGGATACCGGGGTGTCAGGCTGTAAATAAAACTGGACAATCCGGGCGCGTTTGAATCTTATGTCCTGAATCTTTCAGTCTTTTATGAACGCAGCTTTCTCATCCTGGTCCTGGTGCTTCATCCGGTGTACCTACATCCTACTCTCATCAGCCCCTGCAGCAGTTGAGCCCCCGGTTTTCCACCTCCACCAGATGGTTCGATCTTAACAATGTCGAAGGCCCTCGGAGGGAACTCTACTTCCGACTAAACCTTGAGATCCCTTCAGTTCAGGATCAGGATCCGCTTCCTGCCCGGTCCTCCCTCCCTCACCGACGGCGACACTTTGCGGTCTCCCCTTCAACTTGCATTTCTCTTCAGCCACTCTTAAAGATTAGTTAGTGGTTATAACAGTTTCATGCCTCATCGGACTTTGTTACAGCAATGAAATGGTCGCCTCGGCTTTCCAGGATTGACAGCTTGAGCCTAACGTGGCGGCAAACTAATAATAATGATAATATTTTTTAAAAAAAGCATAGCGCATTTCCACATACACGTTAGCTGCACAGGCGATCACAGATCTCACATTGTCATGTTTTTTTTTTTTTGTCAGAACAAAGATCTAACAGGAGGTCTACAGAGTGTACAGGGTTAATTCACAGGGCGCCCACGCTCAGTTCACTGTCCACAAATAACCGCTGGACAGCAAAGCGTCCGGTTAAATTCTGCGATAACAGAGCGTCTGTGGTTACTTCGATGTCTGTCGGAAAAGTGGGACAGAGAGGACGGACTGCCTTTGGTCTATTTCATGGGAGTTTTTCTTTTTTTTTTTCTCTCTCTGATACTCATAAATTCTTTCATTTCCTTCTTGCAGCTGCTCCTTTCCAAATTATGAAAAGCCGTGACCCCCTGAGGGGTCCGCGGTGCGGTTGCCCATTTTTACCTGGTGGGTTGATAATCAGGCGTGGATTGCAGGAAGATGGAATGAAGCCGTGTTATGAGCTGCAAACTATTTGAATAATTACCAGTTAGCAGATGATGTACGTTCTGTGTCTTTACGGCTTCCAAAATATGCAGCTCTCCATTTCTTCTCTCTCTCCTCTCCACGCCTCCCTCCTTTTTTTTTTTTTTTGGTCTATATATGTGCTCTCATCTGCATTCCCCTTTCTATCTGTTACTCTCCGCCACGCACACTTTTCCAGAACACCCACCCCCTCACCCCTCCCCCTCCCGGCTCTCGGGCAACTAAATATAGTGACTGGTGCAGACAGCTCGGCCTTATAACGAATGGTAATCAGAGCAGTGGCTTCCTCTTCAACAGATGTTGAACCGCGTGAAAAACAGGCAGCAAATCCAAACGAAACCGCATCGGAGCCGAGACAACGAAGACAAACTCAGCGTTGCGTCTAATGCCGAGATACATGTGAGGCGGCTCAGGGCTAAATCTAAATCCATGAAATAGGATCATTTAAGTGCATTCGGTATCGAGGCTAATATCATTGGCCTACAACCGGATGGTGCATAAGAACTCCTTATCCGCATCAAGCAGGCGTTTATTATAAAAACAGAGATTTTTAAATGTTCTCCACATATTCAGTATCAGAAAACCTGAGCTAATCATCCATCCATATATGTATATCACCCAAAAGAGCTAATAGGAGTGGTAGTAAACACTGTGATGGATAAACGCACAAATAATAAGCAATGCTCCAATCAAAGGGGCCAGGCTGACTCCGAATCTTCCCTATCTTCATTCACAAATTGACCAAATGTAGTAAAATAAATAAATAAATAAATAAATACGGGTACTTTAACTTCCCAGGTTGTCTAGTTGACAGTTTTGTTGTCCGCCCAATTTACAGGGTCCTTTTTTCAGGCTTCGCTTCCACAATAGACGCAAGAGACAAAAGCATCCGGCTCAAAGAGAGCGATTTCAATGCAGAGAGGATGAAATTTCAAACTCCAGCACCCGAAAACATTTGATGTTATCAGCCTCTGCTGAGACTCGGAACATTTTCTTGGACATTCACGAGGCTGATTCTTAATGTCAAAGGCAAGATAAAGCATCTCTGGCTCTGCCAAGGAAAGGGAAGGAAAAGAAAGAAATGCTTTCATCTCCGAGACGGAAACAAAATAAGATGCACGGTGCTTGGGGTGGCGTCGATGCCGGCTCAGATACCGGCGGATCCAACTTTTCCTTTCTCTTTTTTTTTCTTTTAGGCTGCTTGATGTTTCAATAGTGCGGCGTGATTGAAGTAATTGAAAAGCCGACATATCTAAGCGTCTTTGTTCAATTTGCATGTCCTTATCTGGCACCGTGCGCGGGTCATCGGGGGCTGCGTCGTCACGCAACCATTTGAAATGCAAACCATTAACAGTCAGTGGGAAAAAAAAAAAAAAAAAAGACAAGTAACTAAAATTAAAGGACATCTCCGTGTGAACGTGAACGGTTAAACCTGCTCCATCTGCCGTGTTAAAAATCGATGGTAGCATACAGACCAGGAGTAATTCCAGTTTGATTCAAGCCCTCAATGATTTAAAAAATATACCCCCCCCCCTCCAAAAAAAAAAGCAGCAACTTGACTGTCGTAGATCCTTTTTTTTTTTTTTTTTTTTTTTTTTTTTGCTCATAGACCAAACAGCCAGTTTGCCAATTAGTCATTAAATCAATATATCTCACTCAATCAGCCCCCCCCCAAAAAAAACAAAATGATTAAAGCCTCACATCGGGTGAACTCACCCAGAACTCCGAGCCGGTAGTTGATTGTGATGACGATGACATTGCCGTAGCTGGCCAGGATGCTGCCGTCGATCATGTTGCCGGTCCCCTCCATGTAGGAGCCCCCGTGGATGTAAACCATGACCGGCTTCAACCCGTTCTCATCGTGGATATCTGCAAAGGAAGGAGGGAGGGAAGGCAAATGGAGGATGAAATGTCATATGTCATCCAACGGATCCACCTGGGACGCCGACAAGATTTTAGCGTCGGTCAGGGTTTTAAGAAAGGAAGAGCACAGAAGCACGCTAAATACAAGGCAACCACTGCAGATCACGAAGGTCCTCAAAGTCCCGAACCTCAGTGAGCGGCAAATTAATTACCTCTGAGAATTAAAGTGATGTTCTAACGGCCATAATAAGGCCCGGAGAGGCCCGGTGCCTCAAGTGTACTTTAGCACTTCCAACGCACTTCGTCTTCACTAATAGAGCATTTAATCTAATTAAATTCATTTGGCGACTGCTGCGTTAGTCTTTATCTACATATAGAGTGAAAATAAATGGATGCACTGAACACAACATACCAGAGTGTAGCTTTTGAACCAATAGAGAGAGAGAGAGAGAGAGAGAGAAAAAAAAAAAGACGAATTAAAGTAAGTAGCCCGCGAAAAATCGAACAGCAGCGTTATAGCAGCAGCAGTGAAACTGGAGAGCCGCCCTCGTACACGACAACACAAATGGGCTTGCGCGTGTTTGTATGCATTCTCCGTACTCGCGCTTCCGCCCTCAGTCCAAAGACACGCAGACAGATAAATGTTTAGAATGAATAAGATATAAATAACATTGAAACGCTGAGTAAGACTTTTTTTTTTTTTTTTTTACGGTGTAAAATAAACTTGTCAATGCTCTCTGCTGGACAAACAGTAAAAAAAAAGAAAAAAAGGAAATTAAATGAATTCAAACTTTTTGTTGCGGCAATAGCTGCTATTGTATGCGCTCTACCAGCTGAGCCGCATTTCCTCACATTTAATGTCATTCTTTGACACCTACAGCTGACAAAATAGCAATATTGCTGCCATAAACTAATACCAGTCAATATGGCAGCCTGGATGAAACCCCAGGTTGCTGGTAGCAACACAGATGGTGCTGTAGGATGTATTCAAATAGGAAAGCAATATTTGTTTTGGAATATTTTTGCGAGGATCGCTTTCCTATTTGTTTCCAGAAATGGCAAAACCACTGAGAGGGGAGTTAAATTTCTTTTCTTTTCTTTTTGGAGACTAACAATAGCCAAAATCAGCAGTCGCCTCTCAGTGGTTCTTTTCAGAAGTCAATGTTTTTTTTTTTACACAGCTTTGTAAAAATTCTGGCCTCTGGGAGGAGTCCGACAAAACAATTTCTAAAAAAAAAAAAAAAAAAAAAAAAGACCGGCACGGAGATCTGACATTAAAAGGGCAATCGCCGTTACGAAGCTGAAGCTAAGCTGCAGCTAAACAGCTCGGAGGGAATCTCGGTCACAGGGGACGCGCGGTGACGTGGGGGGGGGGGACATTTTTTTTTTGATGTTCTAATTAACAAACAACGCCTAAAACACCATCAGTCTTCCGCATGGAGGGGAGATTAGCGAGGCCGATAGTTTCACAAATTGTTGGCATTAGCGGTGGTTTGACATTCTCGCGCGGATCTCCTGATGAGAGCTCTGGCTTTAACCCTGCAATCTCTACATCTGCTGCCCCCCCCCCCCCCCCCCCCCCGCCCACCTCCAATTGTTCTCTTTATAATACTCAGGCAGTGCTGCAATTAGGCCAGATGAATACCTTGTTTACGAGGCTCTCCGGTTGTGATTAAGCCGGGTGATTAGTACATGTGTAGGTGCTGATTATGAATTAAGACTAGGTAATTTGCACGAGGGAAGATGGAAGGAGATGATATAAATCCCAAGAGCGAGCAAGAGTTTGCAATAAATCAGCCGGCATCAACATCATCATCATCATCATCATCATCAGCAGCAGCAGCAGCAGCAGCAGCAGCAGCAGCAGCCTCAAAGCTGACGGGCACAAAATCCTCCAGGTTCTCTCCACCAAGATCTGATGTGGAACGTGAACAGATCTTTTTACTTCACCCCTTTTTTTAACCAAAAATAAATAAATAAATATTGTAGCATCTCTCAGATCTCTTGCGCCGCCTGGAACACAACGTGCCGAACGAAGCCACTATCCGCTGGGCCGCCGCCAGCCGAAGGGGGACCGCTTGGAAGCCTCTCAAATGTCACACGGGCGCGCGCTGAAGAGAAATATCAAACGGCAAGAGGAGCTGGCCGCAAGCGATTTATTTTCATTTTTATTTTTAGTTTTTTAGTTTTTGCCTCCGCTGCTGCAAATATGGCCGCGCTATTTCGAAGCATCTGCTTGAATGGAACGAGCGTTTCATGAAAATGCGGCGTGCACACGAAGCCGCCCTCTAATGTTCTTCTCATTTATTAATAGTTTCCAACTTATGTCAGTAAAGCCCACTGCAGCTGCAGATTTTTCACATTAAAAGCCCGACTCCTGTTATTCCACACAAAATTAATAATCACCCCCCCCCTTAAACTTTCTACGGCTTTCAGTGGCAATTCAACACTTGATGGAGATATTTCTTTTCTTTATAGGTGAGAAAAAGACAAACACTGTGACCATAAGACACAACAGTATATTTGTGTGGTCGTAGTCTGCTGTATATAATCATAATATTAGTAATCACAATGATAGTGATGAATACTAAAAGGTTGCCTGCACACTTATATACACCATTGGAATAATAATAATAATAAAATATAGCAATGGAGATGTTTTTTGTTCTTTTATATATCTTATGGTATACATGTGGAACTCCAAAGACCTGGACTCCACTTTTATATCCGGGCAGTAGTTAAACACCAATGCAGGAAATGTCTCGGAACATTTTTTATTTAAATTCAGGCTCCTCCACATCCACCGTGATCTGACAGACCAGCTAAAGAGTGCCACTCTATTCCCTGTGTTGTTTAAAGAGGTTGTCTGCTGCCAACACGGACAGGAACAGGAAAATTGGCCGCACAGTACATGTTGGACCTAGACAGGCTTGGCAGGAGCTGGGGAGGGGGGGGGGTGCAGTTGATGTGCCTGCATGTTTTTTGTTAACTCTTCATCTGTAACAAAACAAGGGTTTTGGGGGGGAGGGGGTTCAGTATGTTCCCCCTCAAACCCCAGAGGTCCATGCCTCAAACCGGTTATAGGCACGAATGCCCCTAATAACAGAGCCCCCCCCCCCCCCGCCTCCGTAAGAGGACGGTGTCAGCGCTGTTCCTGTTTTTGTTATTTAGCTCCACATTAGGAGGCAGCCGGTGGAACAGCGTGGGTGGCGGGGAACAACCTTGGAAGAGGCAGATGCTCATAAAACACGAGCAACCGCCATTAAGTTGTCATAGACTCTAACCGATACACATCCGGCGGTTGCTGCGGGCCCAGACGTGATGGCTGATGGCTGATGGAGGGGGCCGACCCCTCCATCAGCCAAACATGGCAAATGGACTGTTGCTACACCACTCTTTTTTTTTTTTTAATGTCAATTCAAGAATCAGGAGTTGGTGGGGGGGGGGTGGAGATGGTGTTGTCCAGTCAGGGAGTTTTGATACAGCAGACATCCCCCTGCAGATTTAGAGCCACGTTTTATAGCCGGGAGTGTGTATGTGGTGGGGGGGCTGAAGACGGTGATCTCAGGGCGCTGTGTCCCCATCCTGTCAGCAAGGAGTGCACTTAAAACCAAAAGAAATCAAACAGCGTCAAGTGCTCGCCTCCTGCGCACACCCTCCCCCCCCTCCTTCTCATGCTATCTTGGTGTCTCTCGCTCTCTGCTCTCCGCGGAGCTGCTCGGGTGACTGTGCTGCAAGTTTGTCCCCCACATTCATCACTGCCACCGGATCTAGGTTGGGGTGGGGGGTGATATATTCCTCCGCCGGTTGCACATGTTACTCATCTTTATATGTGGGAGGGGGTGGGATAGCGTTTGAGGAGTGGAAGCGACTTATTCTATTCTATCACTAATGGCGGTGATATAAAGTGACGCCCCTCATCCTCCGCTGCCTTTCCCATCATGCTCTCTCAACCTACTTCCTGTTCAATACAGCACTACTGACACGCCACAACACAGTCGGCCTCCTCCCTTCAGAGCCGCGGAAAAAGTCATTATTGGGCTCGGAGCCAAGCCCTATCCAGTCAGGAGGAGCTTAAACAGCTCCTGAAAACTGTGCAACACCCGCCGCATCCTGAAATGCAAGATGAATAATAACAACAACAAAAAAAAAATGTTTTACGGCCCCAAATCTTGAAGGTTTTGACTCAATTTCAGCCATCCGAGTAAATTCAAACAGTCTTTCTGACCACTTATAGCACCTGGTGGTTTATGGTTTTCTTCTAGTTTTGAAAAGCCAAGATGGCTGCCATCTAAGACATCGCTGAGGTGTGAAATATGCGTTAAAATAAGTAGGAAACATTGATAGTTAATGTCGAGCTTTACAGCAAACTATTGGAAATGTTATTATATTAAAAGCTTCAAACGTTCACGACAAACATCGCTGATCTTTCTTTCCAAGGGTTTGACAAATGTGTGTGTCAGTGCCTCTCACACACACACACACACACACACACACTCCCGCAATAACACACACCGTACAGTAGCTCTATCGCTGTCTGCCTGTCCACCTCTTTATATCTTTCTTTCGTCGGTTTCCCTTCTACCCCCTTCAAACTTAAATTCCACTGATAATAATAACCACAACCGAGTTTCATTCAAATGGTCGTCCGTCAAAGCGGCGTTGAGCATCAGGGAGGCCGGCGCGCGAGGCGGCGGTCTGCAGTGCTGCGAGCTTTCTCTGCAGCAGAGGTATAGGTGGAACCACGGGGGAGCCACAGGAGTAATTCATTGCCACTGCAGATGTTCAAACAGTCAGAGTGCATCGATCTTGCGCCGCTCTCTCTCTCTCTCTCTCTCTCTCTCACCCTAAAACGCCGGCAAGCCGGGATGGCGGCCCTTTCTATCCAGACCATTACTCCAGGTGCGAAAGTTTTGTACAGCTTGAGTAAAATACAATCCTGAGAGTGAGTCTCTTTTACCACTTTTAACGCGGCTAGAAAGAACTCGGCAGGCTCGCTTCCCCCAGCCCAATCAAAGACATTGGATTTTTTGTTTTTTCCTTTTTCTGGGTCCAAGGTGGATACTGTTTTTTTTTTCCCCTCACACCTGCTGTGGGCAGATGGTGTGTTCTCCTGTTTAGTTTAAAAAAAAAAAAAATCCATTTCTACAACACGGTGCCGTCTCCCAACGACCCCTCTCCTCAACTATCCTGCATCTGTTTAGATACAAATCCAATATTAAGGTGGTGTTTCCTAACTAGGCTGATGAATCCCCAGAGGAAACCCAAGCTTTGTTTTTTTTTGTTTTTTTTGAAGAAATGATAAACAAAAGGGATCATTGTATAAAACTACCCTGGGACACTCCAGTGAGGAGCAAACAAAAGAAAACAGTAAATTTTTGCGAGGTGGTCGTAAATTAAATTGATGCCTTTTAAAATCTTGTTAAGACACTTTTAGTTGGGACCCCTCCTTCCATTTCACCAAAACAAAAAAACAAAAACAGGAGGCTGTCATGTTAACAATGAAATATAACGGTGTACTAATCATCTTTTCCTGAACCGACCCTAGCCTTGGCTATCTATTATTGTTACCATAGCAACAAAGGTCATCTGCTTATTCTAACCCGAAAGTGGAGGAGCTTTGCCAAGCTTAGGAAAATAACTTGCGCGCTTTTACTTGTAAAACACAAATTTACAATCTCAGATGTTCATCAGGAGGGAAATGGTTGCGATGTATCGTGCGAACTTTTTGGAGTTCACCTTTAACGCTCCCCCATCTTCATCCATTTTACTTCCCTGACCCATTGTCTATGTTCAAAAACCTTTTTTCCTCGCTCGATTTTCTGCCAAGTCTTGGCGCTTTTTGCTTTCGGAGATTGCCTGCAATTAGCAGAGCAAAACATTCAAGCTGCGCTAATCGGTCGCTTTAAAAAAAAGAAGACGCGTCGCATGGCCATGTTAAGTGTGGCAGTCATTGGGGACAAACCTGTAGAGAGAAGTATTCTGCTTCCTTTAAGCTCAGTGTTTGGGTTGAACTTAATTATATCGATGCATCTGGTGTGTATGATGAGGTATCTGCTACTATAAAGTAGAAAACAGCCGCCACCTGTTCAATAACCTTTGATAAAACTGACAGCGAGCAGCCGTATAGCACAGTGTCTTTTTTTTTTTTTTTTTTTTTTTAACGACACTTTCAGGAGTTGAACTCGGAGCTTCTAGGGGAAATCACAGAATCACCCATTGTTTGCTTTCTCTTTTCTTTTTCTTTTTCTTTTTTCCTTTGTTCCAAAATTGCAAATAAGAAAATAAATCCACGGAGGTCCAATTTGCACATGTAATAGAGTCGGGCAAATTTGCACTGCGCCTTTCATTCCAATTTGCGCTCACAATTTGCATGCAATTAACACCTGATGTACTGCAGCAGCAGCAGCTCATTACTCTGGCGGCGCTCTGCAGACGAAGCCTTCGGAGCAGTTAAGTAAGAGATTTATCCGAGATTGCAGAGCTTAGAAAACCGAACTGATAATGTGATGCCGCATAATAATAAACTCTAATGAAGTAACAGGAAACTGAATTTGTTCGACATCACCTGAGGAACGGAATTCAGTAAATCCAGCCACATGCGCTCGTTAGTTATTCGCTTGCTTGATGAACACAGTATTTATTTGGCACTAGTGCTGTTTCTTTCAAATCCTTTCTTTTCCAAAGTTTCACGCAGTTAAAGAGCTGCTTTGATTTCATTCCGAATATTTTTTGCGGATTTTGCGTACATTTATAAATGTGTAAATGCTTCCTGGAATTCCTGAGAAGATTTAAGAGTTAGGGAGACTCTCTTTGCCCCCCCCCCCTTGTAGCGGTTTAGTCCAATTGGGGAGAGGGGGGCCAGGTTCCAGCTTATATAAAGCAGCTCACATGGACTTAGGGGGAGTTTGTGTTCAGCAGCCTGCGGCAAGGCTGTTGTGTGTTTAGTGTATTGTGACAGGCAACATTGTAGTATTCATCACTTTTTTTCTTTGTTCATTTTTCTTTCGTATATCTGTTTCCTTGAGTTTTGGGGGGTTTTTTTGTTTGTTTGTTTTTTTTTGACGCCTGAGCTTTTTTCACCTGAGTGACAGAAGGCTGCATTAAATCCCTCATCTGTGCCCCATAATGTTGCAATATACATCATTCAGAAGTTGGGGCTGAAGTCAAGATATTTATTTCATAGTAGTCATAAAATAGTACACTTCAACCTACATGGTGAATATGTCAGTTATGTCATTCCTAGTTGCACAAATTGCAGTGAACTCCCACGTGTTGAAATTAAAAATGCATTTCAACAGGAAATGCATCAGTACTTTTAATTTCAGCCACTTTTAAATCATAGATGATTATCTTTTGTTTGTGTGTTCGTGTGTTTGTATGTCATTACATTTTCAAATCAATTCAGATTTATCTATATAGCGCCAAATTATAACAAAGTTACATCAAGGCACTTTACATATAGAGCAGGTCTAGACCAAACTCTTTATAAAATTATTTAGAGAGGCCCAACAGATCCCCCCATGAGCAAGCACTTGGCGACAGTGGCAAGGAAAAACTTCCTAATAAAATTAAATCTAATAAAATAAACGTTTTATTAGATGGTTTGAGGAAAGCAAAAGAAAAACTCGTCTCCGTGAAACAATCTGTCAACATATTGAATATAACATAACAGATAGTCGGTGTACCTAGGCTTGAAAGCCTGACAACTCTCAAGACACAGCTGCTTGGCTAATGTTAACTCATGCAGAAGAATGCACAGCGAGGATTATGTCAAATATCAGTCTCCAGAGCAATGTCTGTTTAAAAAAAAAAAAAAAAAAGGAAAGAAAAGAAAAAGAAAAACCCTCAACAACTACCCATAATAATATGATTCAGAAATGTCACTGCTTTCTCTAGCGCTTTTGTGTCGGTGGACTCCCCAGAAGACAAATGGTGTCCTTTAGCCGAAATGTCTCCTGTGGCTTTTTCACCTCCCGTCATCTGTCATTCCCCTGCAGATTTTCCCCCAAACGCAGAAGAAAAATGACTGCACAGTTTGGTTATTATCATGCAAGAAGAGTGAGCTGTTAATAGAGGAAAGAAGAAAACATGTGGCAGAGGCTTTTTCTGCGTGCCCCGCTGATGAACAAATTTCCACTGTCAAAACAACACGGGTTAGTGCTCATGCTTCGCCGAGCAATGGAGGAAGGGGCGAGGGGTGGGGGGTGTAGAGAGGGAGGAGAGGGACATGATCATTTTAAGAATTTCATTCATCAAGGAGGTGAACTAACATGCAGAGTTAAGTTCGGATCATTATTTTGAGTTGGCAACAACAACAACAACAACAAAAAAAAAAACAGGGGAGATGGCGATTACTGGGACCTCCTTCCTGTTTAGAGGGGCCTTTACGTCTCAGAAAAGATCTTTACCTTTATGTGACTCAGAAAAGGAAAGAGGTTGTCACACACACACAAAAAAAAAAAAAAAATGAAAGATGAAGAAGTAAAAGCTGAAAGGATTGCAATCGGATGCACTTCAAGGGTAGGAAAAAATAGAGACGGCTGAAGAAGTGTCAAATTAAATCGATCAAAACAGGAGAAGAATCCTGTATGACTGCTCTCATGCAAAGATGTCAGGCGTTAATTTTGTTGGTCAAAAAGAAGGGGGGGGGGGGGTTAGAAAAATACCTTTATTTTGGCCACTGTAACTTTTGAAATGGCCCCTGGTGTCGAGGAGAAAATATTAAAAAAGGGGGAGGGGAAAAAAAAAAAAAAAAGGAAAATAGTTTGAGATAATGAGATAAAATTGGCATTAAAAAAAAGATTCAGTGAGGCCCGGAAGGGCCGTAGTGGCAAATGACCAAGCACGTTCTCATTAAAGCGTGCAGCAGCAGAACTAAAGTGTTTCTCGCTGAGCGATGGATTCACATTTCGACAACATTCTTCAGAGGTTTTGAAGACAAAACGTAGACTCGACCTCGACTTCGGGTGTTTTGCAAAGAAAATATTCACTACCTCCCTTTCCAAATACGCACGTGCTTAGATAATTGTTTTATGGCTCAATTTAGTCAGTTTACTGTGACTATAAGCCGTTTGTATGAAAAGTGCTATATAAATAAAGTTTGATTTGAATATAGGTGTACCGCCCCTTTAAGGGCATTCAGGTGATTGTTGACGGCTGTTGCTGTTTGTCCCTGTAGCCTTGCCGTAGTCTCGTCTCCGCCGAAGGAGCCGCTGTTTTTAACTCCTCCAGCATTTTTTTTTTCCTCCTCTGCAAAACCCTCGAGAGCATTTGTCTGTAAGTAATAACTACCCTTTTATGTTTAATTTACCTGTGGTGGTATTCTGAAGCAGCTCATGATTTGTATTCCAAAAACGAAAAAAAAACCCCAAAAAAAACCCAACTTAATAACGCGAGCGGTGCTAATGCGCTAGCCCGTCTATGGCATTTTCAATGCAAAAACCTAGCATCAAGCTAATCGCTAATTACTCGTTGCGGCTGGTCAGCGATAACCTTCGGAAAATTTCTTTGTGTATTTGGGTTGTGCATAAATAACTAACGACTCAACATTTGCGGGTGTCAAAGAAGCAAACAAAGAAATTGTAATTTTTTTTTTGTACTGTAATTTTAGAGTGCTTCTGTTAGTATGTCTCAAATGTACCTGACATTTAAGAAGGAGCCTGTTTAGCTATCTGCCAAGCTCCACATCCGAGCAAAGGTAGAATAATAGCATTATATATAGCAGTATATGTCTTTATTATTCTTCTGCATTTTGGGAAAACAGACATATTTGCTCTTTTTCAGAATTCAGTGACAAGATTGCTACCACTCCTCATAGTTATATGCTAACAGGAAGCAGCTAATTGGCTTAGCTTAGCATTATTAAAAGGAGAAAAAAAGAGCAGAAGTAATGAACATACTTAATATCTGTTTTACAATACGTGTGTTAAGTTGCCCCTGAAGTCTAAATTTAGTTGTTTGGACATGAGTTACTACAGCGACAAACATCCTGCGGTGTCATTTCCTGTGAAAGAATACGTTGGGTGTCCTTATAATTTTATAAACAGTTTGGTCTAGACCTGCCCTATATGTAAAGTGCCTCGATGTAACTTTGTTATGATTTGGCGCCATACAAATGAATCTGATTTGATGTGATTTGTGTCTTTTTTGAGGCGACATCTGCGTTTTTCTGTCCAATGAAAACCGCCGAACTGACCGATCCGCAGCCATGATCGCGTCAGGTAACGTTGCCAAAGATGGCCGAGTTCCAGCACGGCCCGGCGCCCGTGGACGCTCCCATTGGTGTCGTCCAAAGGAACAGGACGAGCAGCCGGCGTGGTTGTTCAGGTTTGAGGCTTTGTTGCACTGCCAGCTGGGGTTTTGCCCGAGAAACAGGGACAGCAGCCAGTGAGCTGAACTGACGGGAAAGTTGGCAGGCGGCCGTGTTGGCTTATCACCTGTTGCTTATTTTTTTATCATAAAAAGGGGCCAGAAAGTGTCCTGTCCGTAAGTGCTTTTCACCATTTTTCCAGAGCACTTTGACCCTTCAGTATCAGGCACTTTACAGAATGTTAAAAGAGTGTATTAACAGTTAACAATGAAGGAGCTGATTCGCCGGCTTCCGGCAACCGCGCGAGTGGATTCATCTTTATGATGCTGTATTGGCTGTGAAACAGAACTCCTCAGCTCTCAGAAACCACTGGCTTTTCTCAGGACAGAGCAAGAATTCGAAACGTTGCGGTAATTTGAAGTGCGCTTGCGCAAAAGTGCCGCCTGCGACGTGCTCGGTTTAAAAGGGATTTATGGGAGGTCTCCAATTAAACAACTTTATGTCCATGTCACACAGTTAGAATTAAAAATGAAATCTATTTATAAAGCATCCTATCGTAACAGTGTTACATCAAGGCAGTTTGCATATGGATCAAGTCTTGACCAAACTCTCTAAAGAATTATTTAAAAAAGGCCAAAGAAATGCGACATGAATAATTAATGTATTAATTATTTAAAAAAAATACTTCCCTTGCTTTCAACAAGGTTTTTCCAAAACCACAGCCTTTCATTCTGTTCTCCGGTTATCTGACCCTGCAGTATCTGCTTTGTTGCAATAAGATAATCTTAATATATCACTAAGGGGAACCAAGTCCTGCAAGGTTAGAAAGTGGGTTCGAGTGGACTGGACGCCTCAGAGTTGTGACATCACAACGCCCTGGCGTCTGGTTTTAAGGATCAGAGACTGTACGCATCTCTGTGGACTGAGCGCTTTGCTACTTTGACTGTATTTATAATAATGTAAATTATAAGACTGTGTTTGAACAACATTGGAAAACTTTTTTACTTAAAGATGAGCAAATACTGACTTTGATCAAACTCGTGAGGATGCCCTGAAAATCGTTCACCATCATGCGACACGTATTTTGAGGGCAGCCTGATGGTGAAAAAATGTCACATTGCCACAGAATCACAGGCTTCAAATGTAACCTCCTGCCTTCTGTTTTTGATCTGTTGCATTTAGCGAAACCGAAGAAAATGAGTTTACAACACAGATTGGGTTAGCTGCCTCTCTGCTGGCCGCGACCCGGCCTCGAGCCATTCCTTCCCACTTCTTCCTCCCAGCGCTTGACCGTGACAAAGCCAAAATGTGAGAATGGCGGGTCCTTTTTCGGAGGCCCTTTGGGCATTGAGAGGTCAAAAAGGTCAAACAGCAGATTTATTACATAAATAGATCAATCTGGAATTCAAATATGACTCATTCAAAGCTGTGGAAGCTATGAAAACCAATGTTCAAAATAAAACAGCTCTCATTAATCCAAAAGATAAAAAAGATTTTAAAAAAAAAAAGGAAAAAAGAAAAAAAATAAGCTTCCACTGACATTTAAATACACAATAACTAACTAAAGATCAGGTGAAATCTAAAAATATAAACATTTCCATTACTCCAGTCTTGTTTCATTCAATAAAAGTTTGTCACAAAGTAATTTGATTAAAGTGTCTCCAAAAAAAACAAACAAACAAAAAGAAAACAAGAAGAAGAAGGGGGAAAAAAAAAAGAAGATAAAATAGCTTTGGCTTCATTAGCAAGTTAGAGGTTCTTAACCTGAAAACATAACATTATGATTATTAGTGTAATAACCTTAACTTTTAATCCCTTAAGCCCTGGCACTAATAAATTGTATGTTTTTTTGGGGGGGGGGGGGTTATTACACACCTTTCTCTTATGACCTCCTGAAAGGTGAAACTGTGGGCAGAAGAAGCCCGAGAGCATTGATTGCAGCTTGCGAAACTGCTGAGGGTATGATGACTAATGTAATAAAAACTAATTAAAGGCCAAACATGCTGGTAATAATAACAGCAGGACACCTCAGGTGCATTTGTAGCTTGTGAGACGGTAGACGCGCAGAGAGGAAGGCTCAGTTCTCAGTTTGTCTTCCGTTTTCTTGATATCATTCAATCTCCTGATAGGTGAGCTAGCATCTGCAGCGGAAAACTGGCATGTGGCCGTAATGGGGTTACAATGTTCATATTTCATTTACAAAAGAAAGGCTATAAAAGAGAATTATAGCCAGACATAGTGGTTTCTGACACTGCTACTCAGTTTCTTGCCATCTATACTGATTAAGTGGAAACAACATTATGTCCATATTTAGTTTTTGTTTATTTTAATTTATTACAAAAACACCATGGGGTCCTGGCAAATGTATGAGTTGCTCTTTTGCAGTCTGTGGAGCCGTAAACACAAAGATGTGGGCTGTGGTGATGATGCCAGCACAATTTACCCTAAATTAACGATCTCATTCTCAAGTATGGAAGATTCTACGTGCCGAGAGAAAGCAAACCGAATAAAGGAACAAAACGAATCGCGATACACGCTCAGATATGAATTCATGGTCAGAATGAACTAAACTGAAATCTGAAGGAAATGAGCTCCTCGTTTTTCAAATGAAAGCAATTTGATCAATTGTTAATACTAGCAAGCAAAATAATCGTTTTTTTATTGTGAGAAGAAAGTGTATTAGGTGTAGCAGTGAAATCAACATTATTTTGTAGTTGTTTGCCAACCAAAAGCAAAATACACACATAAAAAAAAAAAAAAAACGAAGCTATAAATTGCTTCCTATTCTTATTGACTCAATTATCATGTTCATGGCAACAAAACTTAAAATAAGTGGGGGGGGAAACGATTGTAATTCCAAAAGTTGATGCGAGTGGATGTTATTTCCTGCAAAAAGCCTGTGTTTGTGCGCAGCGCCGATTAGGACTGCGGCCTCCGCCAAATAAAGTGGAAGTGCTGACTTCACACTCCAGAAAATTGCATAATCACTTGATGCGTTTGGCAGCGAATTGCAAAAAAAAAAAAAAAAAGGAGAGAGAGCGAGCAGCTGTGGCTCAGGAAATGCAGTCTCGGAGCTATTTCCTCTCTTATGTTTTCCTAGTTTTTACCTCATTTTTTTTTTTTTTTTTCTTTATCTTCGCACCCCGTAAAGTGCTGCAAAGAGTATTTTAATTTAAGGAGCAGCGTGCTCCGCTGCCGCAATAAAAAAAAAAAAAAAAAAGCTGGAAAAAGTGTCTCTTGGAATAAATCACGGTGGAATAAAAACATTAAGCTGCCGGTTGCGTTCGGGGAAGGGCTGCACGGAGGGAAAAGGCAGTTTTAACACAGATGCAAAGAAAAAAAAAATGGAGGCAAGGCATGTGGCATCTTCTTCTCTCTGAGAAAGCCCCCCCCCCCCCCCATCTCTGATAAATTCAATACATCTGCACGCCCCCTCCCCAGTCTGCTTCCACTGCAGAGTCCGATAAAGCCGGCTTTAGCACCTCGACGTCGCGCACGCACGCGCACACTCCGATTCATCCATATCTCCTCTCTCCCCTGGCGCTTTAGCCATCACCTTCGCTTCCTCGGCCCGCCGGAATCGAGGCGGAAATTCTTTTGTGATCAAATCAGAACATGAAGAATTGGCATCACTTAATCTGTCAAGCCACTTAAGGTGCAGTAAGACTATAAATCTCGCCCCGATCCTGCTGGCAGGATATTTTGACATTACACCAGATTTCTGAAAAGGCCAACTTGGGGGATATAAAGATGACGAGCAGCTCGGGGAGCGCTAACTGGGATAGACAGGTCGCTCCTGTGCTGACTGGAGAGATGGATTTAACATGACTCTTTTTATCTGTCTCTCCTCACGCTTTTCTTTATTTCGAATAACAGGAAGTGACGGGACGACTGGCGGCGCATTATCTACATCTGCGAAGTACCATTTGGCCCGTTTCACCAGGTGGAGTTTTTTTTCTTGAGTCAGAGGACCTTGTGATGGCAATTTGAGTTGGTTATAACACGCATGTCTGTGTTTTCCTACAGTTTCACCTTACCTCTGAACACAAACACAAGCTCCCGTTGCTTTCAAAAAATCCATTAAAATAGCTTGGAGACATAACACTGCCCGGACTAATGTAGTGCATCATGTTTCACAATACCCAGTCTGATGGAAATCTTTCAAAAGGCGGCTGGATAAATGGATGAAGTCACAATCGGTCACGCAGAACAGCAGCCTATTTCAGAAATTACAGCAAAGGTGGCATTTAGGACACGCCGCGGGACGACAATACACAAAATATCTCAATGAGCAAATGAATTACAGCCAGTCCGTACTTACGCCATCAATTGGGTGGTTGACACGACACAACAAAATATTGTATAAACGTCTGATTTGAAGGCGGTCAAATATGCTCCATTGGTTTAAAATACTATGGGACCTTTAACTTTTCAGTAACTTAATATAAAGTAGTGTCTATTAACATATACCATGTGAGCAGCTGTGTCGTTTCACATTTTGAGCTGAAATTAGGCGAGCAGGGAATAAATTTGAAAGAAATGCATGAGAAAATTCGGCCGTCGCTTCAGATACGGGAATGTTTTCCCACTGAGCTAAATCAAGCCGCCGTTAGAGAATTAATTGTTGCGCTGTTACATCTGAACATTGCGCACGATGTTGCCTTATTCAAGGAAAAGGAGATTTTTTTCATTCTATTTTTTTTTTTTTGTTCGCATTTGCAGCCCTTTTAATTCTCCATTAATGGCGGTTTTCATCATTGGGTGGAATTTTTCTCAGCTGACTTTAATTCGGTGATGATGAGGAAGACTATAAGATGTGGTTGAAAGTCAGCTTTTATTTAAAAACTAATATTCTATTCCGAAAGTGAAATCACTTTATTGACATACTTTGAACTGTTTCTGCTTTATCTTTTGCAACTTGACTTGAATAATTAATTATAATTTTTATTATTAAGTAATATATTAATGACCATTGAGGAAAAACTGATAATAAAGTAAAAAAAAAACAACTAAGCCCTCGTGCAATAATATTCCTAATAATACTTCTACGCCTGACTGTTATGTGATCTAGTGGAGTTGGACTTCTTGTTACGGAACCGCACCACTATTGTTCGACTCACTTTCCTCTATTCTTCACAATGAAGGCATCATAAAGTCCAACAGTAAAAAAACAGGCGACTGACACTAAACTCCAAACACACAGATTTAGCTGCAGGCTAGAAAAAGTACCGAGACATAAACTCAGTTCTGCAGGACCACTGTAACTTTGTCCTCTGCTGTAAAGGCTGTTATTGCGCACCGTGATTTGTCACCACGGCGCAGCTCGATTAAGGCTCGAGTGATCCACGTTCATGTAAAAAGGCATTCAAAACGACGTCGAATGCGAGTGGTTATTGTCAGAAAAGCAAAAAAGGATAAAAATACATGGTAGACAAACACAAAAAAACAAATTGCATACAAGATTGTTGTGCTGATTGATTGGATGCAGTGGAATACAACTTTCTGTCTCTCTTCTTTTTTTTTTTTTACTGAATCATTTCAGAAAAGCCCTTGACTGCACACCGACATAGGATTGGGAGATTATCCTCCTCCTGCACTTTTTAACCGAGTGCTCGGCCTAAATTTAGCACAAAGCTGTCAAAGATCTCAGCCGGACACGCGCATTAGCGTGCCTTCGCCGTTTCGTCACGTCTCGCGTCGCTCCCCAAAACGACATCCCACCAATGCACGTTCACACTCAGCACACTTGTGGCTTTTTGCGGGGACGCACTCTGAACCCCCCCCGTACCCTGGCGCCGCCGCGGGACCCGGGGGGGGGGGGGGGGGGGGGGGGGGTGAGTAAAGTGCTCAGTTTACTACGCTCAAGCGCAGCACCTACTCCAAGCCACAAGTGCTCACTCGAAAAAGGGAGAGCTGAAAACAAGCCATTCCGTATGAGCCTCCAACCTGAGACCCACACCCAAAAAAAACCCCAATCACCGGGAGCGTCTTTTTTCTTTCTTTTTTTTATTTTTAAATTTTAATTTGACATCACTTGTGGTTAACAGCACTCCTCTCAGCTGGAGCGCAAAGAGCTTTGGGCACTTTGACAAGAGACTCTGCAGCTCCTCTCTTTTGTTCACTGATTAGACTGCTGGGGAAAACAAAAAACTAAAAAATGAAGGGACGTATGAAAAGCTTGCATGCGATGACAGAGCTTCACCATCACAAAAGTTTGGGGCACGCTTCCCCCCCCCGTAGAGACGAGAAAAATTCATTAAACATTTTCTTTTTTTTTTTTTTTTTTATAAAGCCTTTATGATTCCAAAAGACATTTCATCTTCAGATTTATGGCTCTGCAAGCGTTTGATTGAGAGACGTGCTGTTCGAATCGGCTCTTTTTTGACACGTGCGCGCCCAGCCATCTTTGCCGGTGACGTCTAGAGTCACATCTCTGCATCGGACACGCCTACTCCGTCTCCAGCGGGTGACGTCACAGCCATTTGGAGTGTCTCATTCAGACGCTCGGCTATCCAAAGCAAATGGGATGTGCTTTTTCTGAAGTCGATCTGAGTTTACTATGTTGACAGAATAAAGACCGAGAAACACAGGCAATAAGATATTTAGAGCATCAGAGCCTTTTGGGGCAGATTTTTTTTGTGATTGCAGCTCAAAAAGAAAAAGCAGAACTCCAGATCAAATAAAAAACTTCAAACAACCCCAAAACGCGTGTAGCTGTCTGCTTTTGAAGTTTTCTTTCATTATTGCGGTTTTCGGCGCTTTCATCCATAAAATATCTCTTTAATGAGTGACATGTAATCAACTGAGCTTCTATCGATTCTGAATATGTGGAGCACTTTTGAAAATGAAATAATTATTTATAAGGAAGAACACAAAGGTGTGGGGGGGGGGGAAAGGCGGCCTTAAAAGGGTTACGGTAATTTTAAATTGCATTCTTAATATTTTTTTCAGTGTTAAAAGGCACAAAAGCCCTGAAAGGAAGTGTCTCCTCAGCCCCCCCCCCCCCCACACACACACACACACATTTATAAAAGGAAATCTAATAACATAGTTAATGTGCAAATGAGGTAACGAGCCAGATTTTGTCTGAAGAGAGAACCACTTCTGCTACGTGTTTTTTTTTTTTTTGATATGGTATTCATGGTGTTATCGAATCTGCTCCTTCGTTCTGTGTTTCATCTGAAATGTTCATGTACGTGGGGTAAATTTATGGATTGGAGAAAACAAAAAACCATCTCAGCGTTATTTTACGTCTGCTCTTTCAGACTTTTCTTTAGAGTGCTTTTAACAACGGCTCATTCTGCCAATTAGAAGAAAGGTCTTGGAGCAAGGTGGGGACTTTTAATTTGTTGTTTGGGTTGTTTGATAAATTCACTTTAATGTCCATTCGGTGCACCTGGAGGCTTCACCGACTTCAATTCCCGACCTTTTAATCCCGCATCGGATGTGATTTAATATCTGTTTCATCATTGTATTGTAGTTTGGAAATATTTCTTATTAAAAAAAATATCCTTTCCCAGCCTCGCCTTACAATAATTTACTAATTGCATAATTCGCCAAACAATGAAGCCTGGGCTGAGATAAGTCAATGAAACAGAGGAAACCATTAAAATAATGAACTCATCCGGGTCGTGTTAGGGATGAAGGCTTCTCGCGAAAATCAACACTTACCATCCAAAGCCAATTCGCTTCTCTGTCACTCTAGCAGCAGCAGTACAAAATACAAATTTAAGAACTAACGTTAGAACCAGCAGATTTTGTAAATTTCATTTCTCTTTTTCTTTTTTTTTTTGGATCATTTTCAGATGCAACCAAATTCAGCAGCTCAGGACGTCATGGTCATCGTCTTTAGGGGTTTTCCAGCAAGTGCGACCCCCTCCCACCCCCCCCGCAGGTTTGGAGGCAAAACCCGCAGTTTGATTGCCCCGGCAGGGTAAATGTGGGGGCAGCTGGAAGAGGCTGACCCCTGTGTGATTTAAAATCTGTGGTGCATTTGTGCATAGCTGTATTAAGAAAAAAGAATTATTATTATTATCAAATGCTGTTGAGTTTCCAGCTCATTTTAGAGCAACATATGCATCTTGACTATGAACAGTGCTATAGTTTTATTATTCTTTTTACATTGTGCTTACCACTTTGCTGCTCCTGCTACACTGAAGAGGAACCAGAGCTGCTAGAAATGAACCTTATGATCTGCTTCCGTGTTGGCCGCTGCTATCACTGGCTTCTAAAGGTGATCTATCTCCATACAGTCCTCTAAAAATACTGCAATATACGTGATTACTCATATTTGAATTTTTGTTTCGTTTTAAAATGAATGATTTATAATTATACTGTGTTTTCTTAATGTCAGTTAATTGTCATTTTTATAACCCACTAGACAAGGCAGTGAACTTGGGGCAGCAGAAATACAAAGCAAAAATTGTAAATAAATATATTGTGGCCAGAAATACTGGCACCCTTACTCTTCTGTCAGATAACGCACCACTCCTGGAAAATCATTGGAATTTAAAACAACAACAACAACAACAACAACAAAAAAAGAACAATCTGAACTTATTCCACACAGAAATCCAAAAATGGACTGGACAAAGTTATTGGCTCCTTTTTAAAAAGAAAAACAACAAACCTGTAAACTTGTATTTCCAGCTTTAATTGGCCATTAAACTCACCTGTGGCGGATAACAGGCGCCGGCAATATGGACGTCAAACTCGCAATAAGTTAAAACCTAGAAAAGTTCACTCTTGTGAGTCACACAGAGAGTGAGAGAACGATGAGCCATCTGAGGATTCGAAAGCAAACATCGTGGGACAAGCATGAGCGATCTCAAGCTTACCGATCTGTTTTTGGGTGGCAGAAAGTTAAAGTCATGTGTCTTCCAGCAGGACAATGACCCAGAAGCACTCCGAAATGGTTAAAAAACAACAACAACAAAAAAAAGTCCTGAAATGGCCACCAACTGAGTTCAGACCTAAATCCCATAGACCGCCTGTGGAGAGATCTCAAAACTCCATTTCTAAAAGATGTGCTACCAAATATTAAAATCAGTGTGCCCAAAGACTTTGTCCAGTCCATAAACATGTTGACACAAAAGCATGTATAGCTGTAAAGCTTTTCTGTGAGTAGTGGTGCATTATCTGACATCAGGGAATATCAAGACTTTCAGTATTTGGAATATTATCTAATAATGGTCCCAGTTGACCCTGGCTGGGGCAAACTGGGTTATGTCGACAGTCTGCCATTCACATTCACACCAACAAAGCTAAATGTTCATGTGTTTGGACTGTGGGATGGAAACTCCTGGGGTTTGAATGTCAAGATGGTTGTATGTACGTCAGATTTTAATATCGCTTGAAATGATGAAGGAATAGGGTGAGAATTTCGGCCCAGGAGAAGATAAAACCGCCAGAGCTGAGTCTTTACAGAGGGATGAATGATGGGTAAGCTTCTGGACAGCTGTCAATCAGGACAAATTTTTAAATATAAGCCAAAATTCCTGCTAGCAAATTGACTTTGCCGTTCAAGTTCGGGGTGGGTTTGCACATAGAAGAGCGAGCAGCACACAGACGTACAGGAAGGCAGAGTTAGTTGACCTACCGTCCTCTGTGGGGACGTAGATGTTCAGGTAGAGGCAGTCCTCGCTCTGCTCCTGGACGTAGGTTACCAGTGTATCCAAGTTGGCGGTGAACCACACGGGGAGCATGTCGTTGAGTAAAAAGCGGTCCTCTAAGAACTGAGGACAAACTGGAGCAAACTGAGTAGCATTCCTGATGCCCGGCCAGGACGTGGGCGGCTCCGGAGGCTGGAACCTCCGCTCCCCGGTCGGCGCCAACGCGTACGGGATCCCCAAATACTGCTCCACCGGTCCCAAGATCTCATTGGGTAACGTAACCTTCACTCCTCGCAATTTCCCATAATTGGTGGTCACCACCGGGTGCTGCTGGGCGTCGACGGCGGTCCCCACGCAGATGGACGTCAGCCCTATCCACAGCAGAAGGTCCGCCTTGACTGCGGAGCGACACTTCCATGACGGGCCCCTGGAGGCTGACATATTCCCGCTGTGCTGGACCCGAGTCTGGCAGGTCGTGGTTATGGCACCGGCCCCCCCTCCCGTGCCCCTACGCCGAAACGCGTCCCGCTCTTCCTCAGGCCGCGAACTGGTGAAAGGAGCCCCTTCCAGATAACGTAGATTTCTCAAAGCTCCCCATCCTGAGAGCCGGCTCGGAGACAGACTACAGCTGTACGACTCCCTTGTCCAGATCAGGAGCCGGCCTAGATGCTCTTAGATTATCTCGGCTCCAGCGTGATGAGAAATCCTAAAACAGGAAAAAACAAACCAACAGTTAATCCATGCTTTTGTGTGCCAAAGTAAGGAAGTAAAAAAAAAAAAAAAAAAAAAAAAACACTTTTGAGAAACTTCTGAATTAAAATCAAAGATGGCAGTGAAATAATTTAATATTTAAGGCTAAGGTTTGCGTTCAAGTAGCCCGGAAAAATTTTGATTATATGTGCTTATGTCTCGTGTGTTTTGTGTGTAGTTTTTGCATTTAACTTTTTTTTTTTTTTTTTTTTCCCCCCCACAGGATGCTACTACGATGGTAAAGCCAGTGATGGGCTGTGACATCACCCGCCAGAGCCAGCCGGACTTGTCCGACGTTGAATTTCGCTCGCCAAGTACGGAGGACGAGAAACGATGGAGAAATAAAGCAGCAGTGCTCCAGGCCGATCCAGAATGTTTAACACGAATCTGTTCAAACAATCGAAACTCTTATGTAAGTTTGTAAAAGTTTCAAAAACTATTAGAGGCCCACTGAAGTCATTTGATGACAGTTAATTGTCAGGGCTCCTCCGCGGGGGGAGATTTTGGAGAGCCCTTTGAGTTTGAAATCTGCTCTGTGGCGCTCGGAGGCATCTCGTGGACATTATGTGTCGAAACCAAATAGCATGCAACCCATTAATTAAATTTCCTGTTGGAGCTCTCAGCCCATTCTGCTGCCCGCAGATCTTAAGACGTTTTCTGAATTGATGGTTTTCATATTTTAAGTGGTCGGATTGAAGGCAGATCCAATCAAAAAAGTTGATTAATTACCCTCTCGCTAGAAAAAAAAACAAAAACCCACACACACACTGTATGCTACTGAAAGTGAGGACAAATCAATTATTAAATCTCCCGCTGACCGGCACTGACTCTCCTTCTTTTTGACATCAAATATAAATGCAAAAAGCAGTATGAATAAATCAACTGAATTCCGCTAATAGAGTCAAAAGTACATGCCAATCTCTGCAAGCGCAATTTATTGATTTATTTATTTATTTCCAAAACTCAACAGTTTATCTTATTTTTATTTTTATTTTTTTAAACGAGGATTAGTGAGACAGAACGGAGCTGTTCCCCTGACACGGCTGGCGTGGATCTGTCATGTAAGGCCCGTCTGCCGGGAACAAACCTCAACGACGCGATGGAGCCGAGTTTTATTTTCACAGCAAAAGCCATTCGTTATTGTGTGTACGTGATGATGTCGCAATAAAACCGGCTTAATAGGAGATGTGGATACAAGTGAGTACATGAGTACATCAGGGGAAAAAAGCCCCCGAGAGATGAATTGCTTAGTGAATACCTGATCAGGTGAGACTGATTCAGAGGCTGGACTAAAAAAAAAAAAAAACAAAACAAAACAAGACACAGAGATTAATCATGGCAGCGCAGGAACAGGCCTTGAGCACATGTAATACACACTGGGGGTCTACCACAGGCTGGGGAGTACATGGACGGCATAACCAAGTGGGCTGGTGTGGCGTGTACACACACACACACCTGCGGCGAGCACAGGCTGGAAGATTTGACCTGGAAGGTCAAAATGGGGCGCGACCCCCGAAGGCGGTCGAGAACGGTCGAATTAGGAATTCCCGGAAGAAGCCCGGTGGGGGAAAAAGTAGCTACAAATGACGCGGAAAGCGAATGCGACACGAGTTCCTGTGGTCTCGGGAACACTCGGGGCCGTGATAATTATCTTCTAACATCTAAATATGATCTGAGTGCAGCCGAGTCCAAACAGTCTACGTATGCGATGTGCACGTCTTGTTCCATCTTGACGTCCGACCACCAAGTTCACCTCAGTTGAATCCCTCCTCCATATGTTGCCAAGAAAATGTGATGCTTTTTTTTTTTTTTTTTCTCCCTTTCAGTTTGCCACCCCACCTTCATGTCTCATATCGAACCTAGCAGGCGTTTCCGTGGGAGCACCTGCTGACAACTGGGATTAAAAAAAGAAAAGAAAATAACCAAAAAAAAAAAAAAAAACATCTAAAAACTTTTCACAATGATATTTTCAAGATGGCGATAAGAAGTCTGAATAAGAAAAAATGGATTTTTGGTTTTTCTTTTGGGAAGGGGTTTAAACGGTTTTAAATATGTTTTCATTATATGTTGTGCTTTATCTCTCTGATCTGTGCTAAATATGATATCTCCACGAGACTCTCTGGTTCATCAGGACTGACCCGAGACCAGGACTGGAAAAGACTTATTGGGAAAGATAAGCTTTCTTTATTCATTTTGGCTTGGAGTATATGAATTTATCAGCATTTCCTTGGTTGCATTTGTTGTTTAATTTGGAAGTAACATACTTAGAAGATACTTTTTGGTCCTTATCTCAAAATATGCATGAACTATGAAAAACAGTCGATGTTTATGTCATTAAAATGTGCATTTATTTATTTTTTTCTTCTCTTGACTCAAGAGTTCAACCTGTGTTCTTTTATAATTCTTAAACAGGTAATACTATATTTTTTTATGTCAAATTTCAATAGTACGGGAAATTAGCAGGCAAGTTTTAAGGTTAAAATAGTCTGAGAGAACCTCAACTCAAAAGGAGAGCGACATCATCTTTCCCTCTTTACCCAAAATGCACCTGTTGAGTCCAAGTCTGACTTTGAGAGGCAAACTGGCATCAACTCCCCAGCTTTTCTTTCTTTTAATAGCAAATTTCCTCTAACAAGCTCGGTCGTCAATGTGTGTTGGCGATGGCACCCACCAGGTCACGGTCTGATACACCGCTAATGGGGCGGCTCCGCAAAGTGTCACTTAGCTCTGGGAGAGACTTGTTTGTGTATCAATTAAACTGACTGTGAAGTGAACAGTTGCTGCTGGGGTTTGTATTTTTTTTTTTTTTTTTTTTTCTCGACCACGTTGTCTTTAGGTACATCGTTGGCTTTGTTTTACTGCACAACACCTCACCCCACATTTAATTAAATTTGTTTTCTTTTCATCTTTGTTCATGAACCAGATTAAGGTAAAGTACACGCGATTGTGTATGTGTGCACCTAGAAGCATTTGTGTTGATGTAGAGGTGGCTTGTTGCAGAAAAGAGTAGAAGAAGAAGAAGAAGAAAAAAAAACCCAAACAGAAACAGGCTGTGTCCGTCGTTTTGTAGTGGTGTCCGAATGTTTTGCGACAAAATGTAGCACACTCAAAGTATCCCACAATGCATTGTGAAAAGTAGTGAATATCCGATGGTCACTAACCCAAGCAAGATATCCCATGATGCATTGCGCTCGCGGCAAAAATGTTCCAGCAGAACAGAATAGTTTATTTTATAACGCATTTCAAAAACAAGGCAATTAAACGCACTGTTTACATGAATGTTTACATGAGCATTAACATCGTACAAAACACAGTATAATCGGACATTCAAGTAAAGGGCCGTCCACAACAAGAACTATAACGATAAAATGCCAGCATCCAAACCAACGAACGATATTGTTGTGTTGCTAGGTTACGCCAAGCACACTGAGTGCTCGGCGCAACGGTCAGCAGTGGAGTAGAGATTTATTTATTCCAAGGGTGCGCCCCGATTCCGTCCCAGATGTCCCTCTTCTTGGTGGCATCTTTATACAGTCTGTCATTCTTGTCATACAGAGCTGGATTTTTTTTGTACCTCAACGATAGGCCTCTCTCCTACGTCGTCCGCCATGTTGAATGAGTGTGTGAGTGACGTAGTGACGTGAAGAACGTCTCGACCTGTCATTCCTGATGGATTTTGATTGGCTGTCAGTGTTTTTATCGTTCATCAAATCGCTCTGAAAGTGATCCGAACGATATCGTCCACCACTATCGTTGTCGTTATAGTTGTAGCTGCCATCCACTTGAGTTGAGAACGATTTTTAGAGCTATATATTTATAGTTATAGTTCTAGTCTAGCGCTAGATTACAATTAAAAACTGTTACCTAAGAGAATAGAAAATAAAATACAATAAAGGAAGACCAAATGCGAGAATAAAAATTACAGTGCAGTGCAAGATTATCAAAAGCCTTTAACAAAATACCGTGATAAACAGAAAAGTTTGTTTATCTATTTCTTTATTTCTTTATTTTTTCTTTAGCCGTGAGTTGGGTACGTTTTAATTGCGCGACAGCGATGACGCAATTAACGGCGCCAAAAGTAGTGTCCGAAAGCGACTGTTCATTTTGTGAATGAGTTCACTATGTAGTCCACTGCATTCATCTCCCTATATAGGGAGTAGGGAATAGGGAGTGAGGGGGTGGTTTCGGACACAGCCACCGACTACCTGAGCAGGAAGTGGATGTGGGAGGGGTGGGATCAAGGCACACCTTTGGGAGGAGGAAAATGAACGTCGGCCCTCAGAGCAGCTGTGGAGGAGTGAGACACGTGAGGGAGCTACAAGCTAAGCGTTGCTGGAAAGAGATGTTGCTGAAGAAAGAAGCAAATCAAGCGAGAAGAAACCAAGTGACCAGCTGAAACTGAGAATCTGAGGAGGAGATGACCAGACCTGCCGGTTTTCCTGAAGGAGGTGGAGACCTGAAGCTCCTTTTCTTTCCCACCTCACTTCATGTCATCTCCTCAACACCAGGTAAGTCCTGATCTCCTCACCCAAACCTCTCCTGGCTTCACCCACTTCCCTCTCACTCCCCCATTTCCCCTGAATTGAATGGATATTTGACATTAATGTAAACTTATTTCCTTTGAGAGTGAATTGAATTTTGAATTTGGGGGATATTTTTTTTCCCTCCTTCCTGGAGTTAATTGCAACCTGATCTGAATGTAATTCCTGATTTGGAGTATCAAGATTTATGTTTTCTAATAAATATTCTCCTCCTGAATTTGGGTTTGAAATTTAGAGTTTGGTTTTGTTTTGTTTTTTGTATTATTGTCATGTTAGATTATATATATCTTCCCTGTCTTGCACCCAACAGTTGTTTTGTTGCTTATACAAAAACAAAACAAAAACAAGAGGGCTTTCTTTTGTGACAAGCTGAAACTGAGAGTCTGAGAAGATGACAAGACCTGAAGCTCGTCTGGGGTTCCCCCCCCACCAAATGTCATCTCCTCCATCAGGTAAGTCCTGATCTCCTCACCCAAACCTCTCCTGGCTTCACCCACTTTCCACTCATTCCCCCATTTCCCCTGAATTGAATGGACATTGGACATTAACGCACACTTATTTCCTTTGAGAGTGAATTGAATTTTGATTTTGGGGAATATTTTTTTTTTCCTCCTTTAACCTTCCTGGAGTTAATTGCAACCTGAGCTGAATGTAATTCCTGATTTGGAGTATCAAGATTTGTATTTTCTAATAAATATTCTCCTGAATTTGGGTTTGAAATTTAGAGGGGTTTTTTTTGTTTTTTTTTATTGTCATGTTAGATTATATATATCTTCCCTGTCTTGCACACAACAGTTGTTTTGTTGCCTCTAGGAAAAACAAAACAAAAACAAGAGGGCTTTCTTTTGTGAAGAGCTGAAACTGAGAGTCTGAGAAGATGACAAGACCTGAAGCTCGTCTGGGGTTCCCCCCCCCCCCCCCACCAAATGTCATCTCCTCCATCAGGTAAGTCCTGATCTCCTCACCCAAACCTCACCTGGCTTCACCCACTTTCCTCTCATTCCCCCATTTCCCCTGAATTGAATGGACATTGGACATTAACGCACACTTATTTCCTTTGAGAGTGAATTGAATTTTGAATTTAGGGGATATTTTTTTTTTCCTCCTTTAACCTTCCTGGAGTTGATTGGAACCTGAGCTGAATGTAATTCCTGATTTGGACTATCAAGATTTATGTTTTCTAATAAATATTCTCATCCTGAATGCAAAGTTTTTAGCTATCTGGGTTTGAAATTTTGAGTTTTTTGTCTTTTTTAAATTATTGTCATGTTAGATTATATATATATCTTCACTGTCTTGCACACAACAGTTGTTTTGTTGCCTCTAGGAAAAAAAAAACAAGAGGACTTCCTTTTATGAGGAGATGACCAGACCTGCCAGTTTTCCTGAAGGACGTGGAGACCTGAAGCTCCTTTTTTTCCCCCACCTCACCTCATGTCATCTCCTCAACACCAGGTAAGTCCTGATCTCCTCACCCAAACCTCTCCTGGCTTCACCCACTTTCCTCTCACTCCCCCATTTCCCCTGAATTGAATGGACATTGGACGTTAATGTACATTCATATCCTTTGAGAGTGAATTGAATTTTGATGTTATTCCTGATTTAGAGAGTATTGAGATTTGTGTTTTCTAATATATATATTCTCCTCTGCTCTGTCTGGGTTTGAAATTTGGAGGGTTTTTTTGTCTTTTTTTTTCTAAAATTATTGTCATGTTTGATTATATATATCTTCCCTGTCTGGCACACAACAGTTGTTTTTTTGCCTCTAGGAAAAAAAAGAAGCAAGAAGGCTTCCTTTTGTGATTTAGAGTTTGAGACCAATTTTTCATCTTTTGTGGAGCTTTTTTGTCATTTTGGGGGGGGGTCGTTGGGTGTGTTGCTTTTGTTTTTCTCCGTCGTAAACAAGATGCACGAGGTCGGTGGCAGGAAAGGTTTAAAAAAAGGGGGGGGGGGGGAGCTGCTGTGCTTGCTGCTTCCCGTCCTTGAGTTGTTTTGTGTGTCTTCTGATTTGTGTGTTCTCTGCAGTCATGATTCAGCGTCCTCCTGTGTCATGTCGGGGTCACTGGTGGAATGCTGCGCGCCCAACAAAGCCACCGAAGGGTTTCGGAGCGCTCCATTTAGGGGAGTATCTGTCCGACTGAAGGAAGTTCTGTGATTGAAATCCTTCAGTGAATATGTCCTACTAGCATGGTGTTGGCGTATAAGAGGGTCATTGTTTCCTAATGCTGTTTTGAAATAGTCGAGATCAATGATCAGGTATATTACGGAAAATAAAACAGGATGTGAATGCTCTCGATTTGAGGTCTTTTCACGATTAACGCCGTAACTCAACAACCCTGGATTAATACCCAGGATGCCCCGCTCTTAGGCGGGGAATTCACATCACCAGCGGAGACTGCAGCCGCCTCCCTCGGGAGCAGCCGAGCCAGTAAAACGCAGTGAAGCCTTCTGTCGGTGAAAATGTTGCTCATTGTTCACGGAGGTTATACGCTTGTAAACGCGCCTGTGATAAATTGACACGGCGTACAGTATCTATAATGACGTGACGCCTGGTGATAAACCGTCCTTCAGGCGGGTCCACGCTGCATACTGAGCGTGCTCCGTGGCTCTCCTTGGCGGAGGCACGCTTGGAGGGGGAGGCGGCGGCGGCGGCAGTTGCAAACATTGTTCTCGCTCCTAATGATTATAGGGGATAGGTCTCCTGAATACCAATGAAGGCGCTCGCTGTCATTTGCATTTCAATCATTACGAAATGATTCTGTCGGCGGCGTCCTGTCCCCTTGACTATAAAATGTCACCGACACTTTGAACCGCTGCAGCTCATAATTAGCTCCAAATATATGCATGCGGCATATATTGTTGTGCGCTTTTGGGCCCACGATGAGGTCAGATTTAAATTTATTGGGAGAGGCACGAATGAATTTTTTGCAGAATCTACAGTCGACTAAACACCAAGTAGGCGCAGGGTGGTTGAATTAGTTTGGACGCACTCCTGCATCAAGTCTGAAAAGTAACAAAGGGGAGTTCTCTGCTACTGAATTTGAAATAGGGCGTAAAAAAAAAAAAAACCCAAAAAAACCAGAACAATGTACTTCAGTGGGGGGTTGTTCACAAATGTCATACAAAGGACTCGCAACTGGACTCAACAGCTTTAACTGCTGGGCCAACTTGTTAGTGGTGCAACAGCTCTGTCCTTTTGCAGGATAATGACGTCTCCCACAGATTAAAAAAAAAAAAAACACGGGCCTGGCAGATGCGGCAAAAGAGTTTCAGAGTTTGGATGCTTTTCTAACCCTACAATGAGACTTTCCGCCAAAACAATCAGCAATTTTTTTTATTTTTTATTTTTTCCCCGTAGCTGAGATAAAAATCCTGATTTTTAGAGTCACTGGCAGCGCGTTGAAATCGACCGTGTATGAGCATCAGGAAATAGAAAAGACATTAAGTCCCTCAGCAGAGGAGTATGAGGAAGGCTCAGTTTCCATCTGTGGCTTTCTTGCTAAAACAAAAGCAAAGCTCTGGCTTTTTTGTGCGGCTGAGAGAACTTTAAAGGTCTCATATCTCCTGATGATTTAAAAAAAAAAAAAAAAAAAAAAAAAAAAAGGCCTACATTCTAAAGGAAACCAAGCCTTCAAATCCGCCGTGGAGGATTCGGAAACTTTGTGATGTCACAAGACAGAAAGACCGCCTCGCCTGGCCAATACCATGCCTTATTGCAGAATTTATTTCTTTATTTTTTTCTCGCCGTTTGGCTCACTCTTCATACTTACTATTCTGGACAAAAGAAAAACAAAGCCATAAGAACTAGTTCCACAAGTCTTCTCCAGGTATTATCGTGAGTTGAGAACAATTGGAGTTTACATTGAAACAGTTTTGTCACACCGTCCCCCCCCCCGCTCAGCTTTTATAGACCTCCAAACTATCAGCGCCTTGAACGTCACTGCGTGCTGAGTGATAAAGTTCGGTTTCGGTCTCATAGTCAAACTGTCCGTTGTTGTTACCGTAACCCTGACAGCTAAGATTGTCTAATATTGAGGAAGTGATGATTTGACCTTTTTTTTTTTTGTGTGTTTTTTTTTTTTTCTTTCTTTCTTTCTTCAGGAGAAATAAAGTTGTCTGAATCTCGGCCGTGGTGGTTGTTCTAGGAACTATAAGGACAAAGCTAGACGTGCTGCTCTCCCAGTACGCGTTTATCATCATTACCATAACCAAAACCCGACTGACCCTTACTAGTAATAACCGTTGGAGGTACGCTACTTTCAGAGCAGTCCAGTTGTGTATTACTGTGACCATGACAACCAGAGTCCATTTTTTCTAAAATAGCTTCTTTGTCTATACAAATCCAACAAGCATCATTTTGTATGTTGATGTTTCACCACAGTGAGGATTTCTTGCGCTATTAGCTTTATGATGGCAATTTAATATCTTGGGATGATAGTTGGTGTGTCCTTCACTGGTGAGCAATACGTAGTGATGGGGGAGGTGTGTGTGTGTGTGTGGGGGGGGGGGGGTCTAAATCCAAGTAGTGGTCAGCACTGATGTTTTGTTTTGTTTGGTTTTTTTTTTCTACTTCTGGTTTGATCTTTTTTAAAAAGCTGGTTTGTTGGTGAGATCTGCCTCTGTTCTTTCAGAGTCTTTGCTCGTCTCATGTCAGAGGCCTGGAATGAAAGCTCAGGATGGATATATTTCTTATATTAAGTAGTTTTTGTTTTGTTTTGTTTTTTTTTTTTTTAGAAAGGACTATGAGTCTGGGACTAACACTGTGAACAGATTTATCCCCACTGCCGTTCTCTTAGCAGGTTACTGCCGAAAACTGTGCACACAACATAGGGATGATGGAGTAATGAGTGTGTGTGTGTGTGTGTGTGTGTGTGTGTGACTTCCCGTGCATTAGCTCTCTCCTTCACAGCTCTAGTACACCAAATCAAACGCATCAGTAGTGGGCAGTCAACATGTTTTGCCTCCCCCCCCCCCTTCTGCTGCATCTACCTGTTAGTTCTGTATTTGGACGGATCAGCAAACAGCTGCCGGCTCGGGGCCCCGCGTGTTATCATCCACCTGTCGGATGAATATTGCTGATGTACAGTATCAAATGACTGGGGGAGGCCTTCGTCGGCCATCGCACACAGTGAGAGTGTGTGTGTGTGTGGGGGGGGGGGGGGGGATTGTGTTTTGTACTGCATATTGTCGTTTCAAGGCAACCCCACCCACCAAAGAAAACAAAAAAAAAAAACCAACCCAAAAACCTTATCCTCACACAACAGAATTGGGGGGGGGGGGGGACCAATTTCCTGGGTTAGTCCCCTGAAATGTTTCCAGGAATCTGTGCTGACATTTGGAGCGTGCGCAAGTAAAGTGGTGGATTATGGAACACCCAGTGTCTGCATGTTGTGAATGTTTGATTTTCATTTTGAGCAACATGACTTTGTCATCACTCGGAGGGGGGAGGTGTGTGTGTGTGTGTGTGTGTGTGTGTGGGGGGGGGGCAGTTTTGCTATAAAAAAAAAAACAAAAAAACAAACAAACCACAAGCCTGTAGGAAAATGTCACCATTAGAGGATGATTGTGGTGCACGGTGGGAGAAGTTGGACCATGAGCTCCTCAGTTTTTGTTGTTTTTTTTTTTTTTCTCTTTGGAGACTTGTCATGGTGATGCCAATGCAAACCTGGGCAGGTTGCCCCCCCCCCACCCCCCACCCCTGCCCTGCACACAAACACCCACCCACCTTTGCACGAGTGCATCAACATTAAATTATCCTGAAGCCCCCCCCCTTTGGGACCAAGTTCAAAAGCCTGAGAGCATCATGTTCACACACAAGGTCATCTCATGTTGTGTGGAGCTGCAGTGAAGCCCCCCCCCCCCTTGTTGCAGAGGCAAGCCTGAAATGCCACCCAGTGTGAACACAAGCATGCAACAATGAAAATCACAGCATTAGCAGTGGCGGAGCTCTACAGATTCATACCCCCCCCCCCCCCCCCCGCCTCCCCCCCAATCTTTTTCCTACCTTTTCCCTCAAAATAAAAAAAATAATAAATAAAACAAACACATCCAGGTATCCACACCACCATCTTGTGGCTGCCTGCTGGATGGAGATGCGCGCAGCAGCAGGGAGAGAGCTGCCGGAAGACTCCCGTCCTCCGTTGCACCTCATCGAGACGCCGGGCGAGTTGCGGGGCGGAGCGGCGCGGCGCGGCGGGAGGTAGGACGCGGGTGCGAAACGGCTTTTAAACGCATCCACTATCTCGAAGGGAGAAGCTCTCGTTCCGTGTCCGTCCTCTCCTTGTCGCATTAAAGTTAAAAAACCGAGCTGTTGCTGCTTTTTTTTTTTTTTTTTTCCCCCCTGGCACCGAGTTTGGATCGAGCCGCCGCCACCAGCCTTGCGTGTCTGCGCCGCTCTCCCCAATCCCCGCAATTCATTTGGCCGTGCGTGATCGCGACCAAATGAACCAGAATGAATAACAACAACACCAACAATAATAATAACAATAATATAAAAAAAAAAAAGGCAAACCACTGCTGGAGTCGGATGAAAGTGCGCAAGAATGAGCCCCGAGCTGCTGCGGTTTTCCTGCAAAACGCAAACTCCACATTTACTCGTATTTACTCCAAGTTGCGGTTGTGAAAATGACACCGATCCGGTTCGTGTTGCGATGAATCCACCCCCCCAGCCCCTTAACACACACACACACACACACACACACACACACACACACCGTCGGATTGTGTGTTCCTCTGCTGAAGACCGACCGAAGCGCGTCCGGACGAGCCAGCGCCGGAGGAGGAGGATGGTGATGAAGATGATGTTGATGATGAGGATGCTTTTAGAAAAACGCACCAAAAATTCAGCCCCCCCCCCCCCCCCCCCCCATTTCCTTCCCTCATCAAACCTTACCTCAGACTGTATCTCCACCGTCGGACTCGCTTTCTGCTTTTAAATCATAAGTCCCGACTTATGAGGAAATCCAAACCACTGAGGGAGGGGTGAGGGGTGTGTGTTTGTGTGTGTGTGTGTGTGTGTGTGTGTGTGGGGGGGGGGGGGTATAAATAATAAAAATAAAAATGGGAAGGGGGGGAAGAAAAAAAAAAGCCCAGAATAAAGTCCACGTCCAGTCCGTCGCTCCGCAAATCCAAAGTCAGACAGAAGCGCAGTCCGGGTGTAGTATCTACTGAAGGCAGCCCCAAACTATACGTCCTTCACGCGTTTGGTGTGTGGAGGGGTGAAGTGTGCGTGTGTGTGTGTGTGTGTGTATGTGTGTGTGTGTGTGTGTGTGTGTGCGTGTGTGTGTGTAAAGGGGGGGGGGGGGAGGAGGATAGAGATGCGGCTTTATCAGCGCACAAGATGTTTCAATGAGTCATTGCAGAGGCACTAGAAACGGTTCTGAATCTAATTGCTCTCATGGAGCGAGTGTATGGCGAGGACGAGATTAGTGATAGAGAAACCAGGTCTCTCTCTCTCTCTCTCTCTCTCTCTCTCTCACACACACACACACACACTCCCTCTCTCGCTTGCCATTGGACTACACTGGCTGAAATTTACTAAGCCTGCAGCCAATGGGTTGCCGCATTCTCTCCATCACCCTTAAGCAGCCGCTGTTGTGGCAGCTCTGGCATGGAAGCACAGGACGTGGTCTTCAACCCCCCCACCCCCCAATCCACAGAAATCTAAAGGAATCGTCCTTTTCCTCACTTCCTGCAAGAGCTTTTGACTCCTGAGTCCCTGGACAGGATATTAATTCTTCATTGAAAGCCCCAGGAAAAGCCATGGGGAACACCCCCCCCCCCCCAAAAAAAGTTGTTTTTAAAAAAAGTTTTTAATCCTTCTGTTTGAACAAACTCAGGAGAGGTGCTGACTTGTGTCTTCTACAAGTGTGTTGATTCTCACACAATACATGTGTGCACAAATGTTTGTGGTGTGTTTGTGTGTGTGTGTGTGTGTGTGTGTGTGAGAAAAGTGACTTTGACACAAATAACACATAACCTATTGTATTTAATCATGCCCTCCGGCTGTGGCCTCCCAAAGCCCAGACAGAAGTAATGATGGTTGTTTTTTTTTTTTTTTGGTTTAAAAAAAATAAATAAAAATATTATTGGTTTTTTTTTAGCAAACCTGTTGAACAGTTTTGAAATTTCTGCCTGTTGTGTTGAGGTCTAACCAGAAATAGGGCGATAACCGGGGGGGAAGCTGTGGAAAAACACGGCATGCTTCACCACTTAAAAAAAAAAAAAAAGTCATTAGTTCGAATTACTAGTTACTTCTCCCAAAGAGTAACTAAATGAGTTACTCAGTTACAAATTATAAAAGTAACTTAAAATACATGTGCGTGTCCAACTAGAAGATGTTTGAATTACTTGACACCGACGTGAAGAGGCTTTTTTGCCCAGGGCATAATGTGCGTTTCCTGATTCCCTTTCGTTCCTTTAATTTCTTGGCTATACTTCCATTTAGAGAAGACTACCTTTGGATTATTTGCCATTCCTGTTTCTCCTTGACTTGTGTGTCCGACTACGCGTGCTTTCGGCTTTCTGTCAACAACACCCGCCCACCTCCGCCTCTGATTGGCTCACCATGAAATTTTACTCGACCTCAGCCAATCTCCATCATTGATGCGATTGTCTCGCGCCCCACTAGCCAAGGAAGAACAGTTAAAAAAAAAAAAAAAAAAAAAAAAGGTTTTTGCCTCTCGACTTAGAGATCTAGTTGGCGTTATAAAGATGGTGAGATGGCTGTTGTTCCCATAGTTTGTTCTCGCCGTCCGCTCTGACCTCCGTCACCTTTTGTGCGACCGCAGCAGGTGGTTCTCAGAAAACCCCAAAAAGCCTTTTCATATCCCCTCGCTCAGGCTGGGCTCTTAAAAACGGCCGATCTTCTGAGTAATCCAATAGAAAATATAACCGATTTTAGAAAAAAAAAAACAAAAACTGTGTCGTTATGGCGTCACAAAAGCTCATTTAAATGTTATAGTTTCAAAGGAGTCATACAGAACGTTGTCCTGACAACCAGCGGCCTCCATTTAGACCTTTTTAAAACGTTGATATTGAGGTTCCATGTCAATATTGTGTTGGATGAAATGTTTTCTTTTCTTTATCCTTCCTAACCCCTTCAATTCTAACATAATTGTAAAATTATAGTCACGAGCTCATGCATGTGCTTCGCACACTTATTCGGATCAACCCCCCACCCCCCACCCCAGATGAAGCAAGGGCAAGCGCATTTATAATTCTTACATGACATCCTTTCCCCTCAAAAGTCTATGTTTAAATTTAGATAATGATTTAAAAAAAGAAAAAAGAAAAAAAAAAGGGAAATGGATGCTGAACCTTTTTAAAGTTTGCAGCAGGATTCCGTGTGATGTCGAGGTCAAGTTGATTTAAAATCAGCGGGAATAAGAAATCGGCGTTTGTCGTCACGGTGCCGACGAGAAGTGGGGGATCTTTGATTATCGCCATCATTTATTCCCTCTCCCCACATCATAAACCCTCAGCAGTCGGGGGTATCCTCCACGCCTCTGAAGTATAGATCAGCCTCAGTCAGTGGGTCGGACTAAAAGCGACTGGTGTGACTTTCATGAGACTGATGAGGTGGTGGGGGGTGACATCACAGCTGCCAGGGCCCGAGCCAAATCAAATGTTGAGCAAGATTATGAATCGACGTGCAACCTGCGGCAGTGGCGGGCGTCCGAATGTGACACCTCCCGACCCAGCTCTCTCAGAAAGCCAAATATGCAGAGCTCTTTATTTTTCCCGCCACTTGGTCGATCTGTTGCGAGCACACAATGGCTGTCCGCCACAGATTATCGCCGTTGTCGGATCCATAATCAGATATTATGTCTGGGGGAAAATGGCGGGTTTTTCCTAATAAAAATGCGTGGAATTCTTACAATCCGTGTCTCTGAAGGCTTTGTTCCTCAAAATGAGCAATTTTCCTCCCAAATCTCCATGACACGCTAAATCTCCCGCTTTTATTCTGTACTATATTATTACTGTATATTCTGAAGATTATGAGAGCCGTCTGTTCGCGTAATGCCTGACCCAAAGGTCATTTTGTTCCCCAAAAAAATGTTTTGCTTTTGACAGCGACTAAAACTGTATAAGCGGACTAAAACGCGTTTTTATTTTGGACGTGGTCTGCGCCTGTTATCCCCTTTAGAATTTTATTATTTAGAAGCTTGTACGTAACGTTGGCAGCTGTTGAACGAGCGCTTCCCACGTAGCGTATTTGTTGTAAAAAAAAAAAAAATTGCTATGTTTATATCGTGCGCAGAAGTATTGATCGCTTCAGTTACATTTACGGCGACTCATTTGGGCGAAGGATGGCATTTTTTTTATTGTTTATCACCCGTGTATGTCTGTAATATTATTAAGTTGGGGGTGCGGCGCCGGCGACAGCTTTTTTTTATAGGGCCCGAGTTAGCAGCACAGGCTTTGCGTTAAAGTACTGTGACGTCAGTGTTGTTCGGATTTCCACTGGCTACTGTGTATCTACGCCTGAGTGGAGTGTAGATGGACTGTGTGTGTGTGTGTGTGTGTGTGTGTGTGTGTGCGTGGGCGCTCCTGCAGGACGAACACACTGTCAGACCTATACACTTGGCGGCGGTGACCGCAAGATGAAGGCTGAGAAGCGCGGCGTCTCATACTTCACAGAGGACTAGCTCGCCTCTGATGACTTAGACAAACAGTGGCAGTAACCACACGCAGAGAGAGACGGAAACGGTGGGGGTGGTGAGATCTGAGGCGGCGGGAACTCCTCTCTTCCTCCGTGTGTAAGCGCAGACGATTCTTGTCGCCTCGGGGTGGCAAACGGATACATAAAGGCAGTAAAGAGGCCGCTGAGGCATGACGATGGGATTCTTCAAGAGCAGCTGGCTCACTGGTGTTGACATGTGAAGATGAGGACGAGGTCCCTTCAGTGAATACTCGGCAACAAGTGCAGTTTGTCGGGCTCTGTCTTGATGCGATGGAGATAAACTGTAGTTTCTTTGTTTTTTTTCCTCTCTCTCTCTCTCCGGCCGTATCCTTTAAAGAGCTGACAACCTGCAAGATTTTTGACTCCCCCCGCCCCCCCTCACAAAATAACCAAACGAATCAATGCCGCTCACCGCTGCTTAGACTTTCAGGCTTTTGTTATGCAGGCTAGAGGTGTCCCCTGTGTGCTTGCTTCACACTCGCAGGTATAAATGTACTCGCCACGGCTGAAGATATCGGCGCCTAAAGTCGGATGTGTCAGGCAAAGTGAGGGTTGTCTAGAGTACCAGTTCTAAAAAAAAACAACAACACAAAAACAAAATGTAACCTTGCAGCTTTTGGCTTTTAAATGTCGTTTCAGAGGCTCTCCCGACCTTTTGGCGAGTGAGTTCCAGTGGCCTACCACTGTACGGCCGTGTGAACACCGACTCTCAGGGGAAGTAGTCTGATGTAACAGCGCTGCAAAAACCTTTTTTTTTTTTTTTTTTTTTTTTTGGCGAGGTCTTGGTTTTTGGTCCACGAGCACAACGTCCTAGAAACGACATCCGTTTTGGATAATTCCACAGTAAAGGGAGCGGCCTATTTGAAGGGATGGAAAGTAACTCTGGAGCGGCGAGTAGCGCCAGGCGAGGGGTTTGCATCACATCGCAGAGCTGCCTTTGGAAACTGAGCCTTTTAAGCCATTTGCCAGAACTCCTGGGACTTTGTGATGTCACAGCAAAGCAGTCACGCCTCAGGCAAACCCAACGGGAACCCGCCGACGAGTCTGTCTGGATTCGGCTTCTCTGAGGGGTTTACCTGAAATCTGCTATTTTTTTCTTATTTTTATTTTATTTATTTTTTATTGGCTCATGCAGAAAAAAGAAAAAAAGAAAAGGAAAAAAAAGCTTAAAATAATGGACCTTTAATTTCAGAGTGAGATTAGAGCCAAAGCCTTGAAGCCAGTGATGAGGACTTCTGGAACTTTGTGATGTCACAACAAAGGAGTCACTGTCTTAAGCCACGCCCCCCCAAGAGGATTTTTGTTTCTAAAAAAAACTACAGCAAACAAAAAAAAAAGAAAAATCTTTTAGATATGAAGACCCCAAAGTACCGAAAAAGTCTAAACTGTGAGATTTAAAATTTTTTTTACCTTTTAATAAATTCAAAGTTGGCAGCAAGACTGAAAAAAGCAGGACGGGAAGTATTTAGCATTTTTTTTTTAAAAATGACGCTGCATTAGTTTGCATAAATGAGCAATCAGTGACGTGCCCCCCCCCCCACTCGAAAAAGAGTCGCTCATGATTTCATTCTGTTTTTAAAGTTCAGAAGATTAAACCCGGATTGATTTGTAACCACAAGCGAATGCTTGTCTCATCCCGTTCCAGGACAAATCCGTGACTGAGCCTCTTTCATGCCGAAAAGGCCCCACGCGCCCACACGGATGTTTTCTGAGGGTTCACGCATGAGGATGACTTTATTCATCACAGTTACTCCTCCTCCGTTCTTGAGACGATGTCTTGTCGCTCGGGAAGGGGCTTTGGTTTGAGCGTGATCCGGTAACTCGGTCGCCGTCATGCTGCGCCCACGCGGGTGATGTCATCCGTTCGGGTTTGCGTGCCGTCGTTTTGAGGCCTTCGATTTCAAATTTTTTTTTTTTTTTTAGATATCAGACGGGGGTGGAAGGAGTGGAGGAGTGAGGGGTGGAGCTGACCCGCTCTGTGCTCCATCCTGATTGTGTGGTACAATCTTGTCAATCACGCGGTAGCCCCACCCCCTAATGCACCCTGCTTCATGTTCTATTGTTTAAAAAAATTACATTATGATATTGAAGAGCTGACACGAGAGACTGATCGAATAAACACAACATGAATTTGGGACATTTTCCCATAGACTTCATCGATTCACCCTCTCTGTACATGTTTGCTGTTTTCTCTGTAATTATGCTCGCGTTTAAAGCGTCCAACCTGGACGATTTGTTTGTTTGTTTGTTTTTTTGTATCCCATCTTTATGTCTGCTGAATGGCGACAGCAAACGTAAAAATAAAAATGCACGGAAATAAAAAAAAAAACAACGCATGAACAGATAAACAAAAAAGAAAGAATTCTTTCACTCTGTTTGTTTGTTTGCCGTGAAGCAGCAAAATGTGCCGGGAGCTCCTGTTTTTCCATCATTGTAACAGAATCCTTTTTAAAAAAAATTTTTAAAAAAATCAATTTCCCAATGAATCCCTCGTCTGACAAATGAAAGCCTCACATCTGTGTCCACCGACGGCGTCGCCAATTAGTTAGAAGCCTCCGGCTTGTTTGGTTTATTTCATTTTGGTTGTCAGCCATCTTTTTTTTTTTTTTTTTTTTTTTGTGCTGCCATGATATAAATGACAAGTGCAGTGGTGATGGCACACAATCTCAGAGTTTCTGTGACGTCCTGAAGTTAAACTGTCAAATTCTGGTCCCACCAAAAAAAAAAAAAAAAAAAAAAAAATCTGATCTCTGATCATCTTTAAATCGCTTTGCTCTGCATATTCCAGAATTATATTTATCGCCCAACAAAGACTCTTGATTGTAAAAGTTGATAGTGGCTCATAAAAAAAGAAAGAGAAGACAAAACCGGACTGAATTATTTCATTATTAGATATTTTATTTTATTTTATTTTTTAAATCTACTTGAATATTTCTGAACATATTAAAGTAAGAAACCTCATTTGACCTGTGGCCTTAATTTTTTATTTTTTTATTTTTTTTTTTATCAAGTGCGTTTCAATGACTTCTAGAGGTAAGCCACATGTTGGCTTACAAAACCAGAACTTTTGCATAATTTCTGAAAGTCCGACCCTTGTTTCACTGCTCACGGGCTAAAAACCGCCAAATTTCTTGGAGCGCATCGACTAGAGGACGTTCCTTGAGTTTTAATCCAGAGGGTGGATGGTCAGTTTGGTATTTATAGCTTGCTGGAGGAGTCTCGGTTGCGGTCTGGTCTTGCTTTCCAAACCTGTGTGTTAGTTTTTCTTTGTGCTGTACCTTCTTTTGTGATTGAGATATGTTTTTTTTTTGTTTTTTTTTAAATTCTTCATCTTGTCCGTGTTTTGAATTGCCAGACGTTTTGTCCCTCATTTATTTTGCGTCGCTATTTCCACCCGGTCCCCCTCCTTGACCTGCGGACGATCCCCGGCTTGTCGAATGTTTAAAAAAAAAAAAAAAAAAAAAAGTGCACCTCGCAGCTGTCCCATGTCACCCTTGACTCTCATGAATTTGGATTGATGCCCCCCCCCCTCCCGACCTCAGACTGTACAATCTTTCCAGGCCATCCGCTGACCAACTGGGCTCTTGATCCAAATAGCAAATGGCAGCTTCCATAACGAACAGGCTGACAGACAGATGGGATGTCATGAATCACAATATGTACAGGACATCATGAAGTCTTTTTTTTTTTTTTTTTAAGCGGTGCAGCTGGTGTTTGTGTATTTTAATCAATGTATGTCATCATTTGGAGTGTAATTATTATCTCTGAGTGGGATCGAGCTGTCACAAAGCTGTCTTGTCTCAGTAACCTTCTTCCTGGCTGTCCTGTCTTATCATATAAGCCTTCTTGTCATTCTTTCTTCAACTTCTCTCTTCTTTTCTGCGCTGTTGCATCAGAGAATCCCAACAGTCCCGCGGCCTCTCCAAAAATGCTCGATGTGCTTTAACCGGAGCATCGGATGGACGCTGAACAAGCGTACCGACTGTGAAATGCTGTGGAAAGAAAGGCGTTACCATGGCTACTGTCGCGCTAAATGCCCAAAGTATGAAGTCTTTGGACTTAAATCTGTCCACTCTCCTCAGCCTGGCCGTCTTTCCATTCGTACGTAGCACCTCGATAGTTGTGTTGATTCAGAGGTAGAAAAGATGGCACAGAAGTGACGCACCACCGCTTTGTGAAAAGATGTGCGTCTTCTAGCTGCATTGCACCATGGTCCGCAGAGACCAGCTGTCAGGATGGGGCGGCTGTACCTTTTTTTTTTTTTTTTTTTCTCCCCCCCCATTAGAAATCTGACTCTTCAAACCTGACAGGTAAACCTGAAATTTCATGAAGCTTAACCCACCAACTCCAAAACCCTCGCAGCTGGAAATACCGCAGCGTGATGTCACGCCATCTGTAGTCGCCGCCGAACCCGGTGACGGGTATCACAGCTCTTTGAAGGCGCGTCAGGTCTCGTGGCTTTGTTATTTGATTTAAATTTTTTCCCAAAGCGGCTCGCGGTTTTGCTTTTATTCTCGGCCGGACGGACAGGTGGGACATTTAGTCTTATAGAGCCGTCCTCAATTGACTGTTTAGTTTTGGAGTTTATTCCAAATTTATCGACACAGTGGTGATGGAATATATGATAAGCATATATCGACACTCACACGCTACTCATTTGAGTATCGACTACGCTAATAAAGTACTGATACGAATTATTAAATGCAAAATTGAAGTGCACGTGTCACCTCCAAATCTTTTAGGCTTTTTTGTTTTATTATGTAATAAAAAAATGTTTAATATGTCAAGTGGGAGTCCCCAGTACAGGATGAGGACGGTCTCCCCTTGGCCAAGGGGCCCTTTTGGACAGGATCCAACAAAAGAGGCGATCGAGAGCGAACTCCTCGCTCGAGCTCTTTTGTTTACCCTTGGCTTTCCAGCCAAGAGGGGAGGCGGCGGCGGCGTCCTCAATATTGGTGACCGAATTAGTAAATGAGCGCATCGTCTTCCCCCTCCTCCTGTTTACTTTGTCCGGGTCATCTGTGTCCGGTGAGCTCTGACTGGGAGTGCGCCAGCCAGATCGAGGGAGCAGGCTGTTGTCGCGCTCACCCGTAATGTTGTCGCCTTTCCAAAACTGTGCGAGCGATCGCAAGTGCTTTAAGAACAGCGGAGTCGAGGCGAGTCTCGCCGTTTCTCCGCGATGCCCGTGAACGCACAGCACCCCCCACCCCCCGCCCACATGGCTGTTATAAATAAAGACATTAAATTAAATATATACATTTCTTTCCAATCTGAAATGGAAAATGAACTTCTACTAGACAGTGAAGGGCGGTAAGAGTGCCACAGGAAGCAAGAATCTCTCCACTCCAGCTTTATTGTGATTAGATTTATTTATCTGCCATCACACCATCCAGATTTGCATTAGAGCGTGTAAGAGGTTGCATAAAAGCTCAACATGTCACAAGGACGTGAAGTTAAAGATAAAAGATAAAAGTTCTCTGCATCATGACCTTTTTAATAGTGGACGGGTTTTAAAAGTGGAAGTCTTTATATTAATATAATAACAAAATATGAACGCATATATACACATCAATGAATAGATCATTATAGAAAATATAACTATGAATGTTCAAGGTTTTCATTTAGAGTATCGTCTGTTTCTTTCCCAGATGAGCTGGCTAAATTTAAATATCCAAAAGTGAAATGAACGTTTGATTTTTCTATTATGTCGCATCTTAAATAGGAGTCAAACAAAAAAAAAATGTGACGCAAACCAAAACCTGCTGTGGCGGGGCGGTGAGTCCGTGACCTTGGCCTGAAAGGAATGTATTAAAAAAAAAAAAAAAAAAAACGGGCCCTGCCTTGCAGCGCTCTGCTCGCTGCCGTCACCGTCAGTCTCTGGCGGGTGGCCAGCCCGTCCCGTCCGCTTTTGGAAACTTGGTCTTATCGCCTAAAATCACAAGCCGCGGGCATTAGTTTGTGTAATTAGTTTGGACCGGACCACTCATTATAAGTTGCACTTCACCTCTTATCTGTTGGACAACAAGTGGCGGGGTGGGAGGCCGCCGTCACACAGCTGCCATGTTGGATTAAGACGGATTATATGTTTGGCAGGAAACGAATGGATCGTTTGTTTGGCAGAGGACGGAAAATCCAGCGGGAGTACCGATTGGCTGGGACGCCTTGCCCCGGCGCCGTTTTGATACCTTCGGCGGTCATCGTGGCGCTCCCTTTTTTTTTGGGGGGGGGGGTTTCCCGTTTATTCCGCCGCGGGTGTCGGTTAACTTTGGCAGTGCGGGAAAAATCGAAAGAGCGCCCGTGAGGAGGGTGCTCGCCCTCAGTCGCTCAATAAAAGTCACTCTGTTGCCGGTTCTGCGGTTTAGGTGACTGAGGCGGAATACACGTAAGAAGTCGGACATATTTTGTCGTTCGCATGAACACAGTTACGACAGCCATCTCTCACTACTATCAGGCCCGAGGTGAGAGGCGCCTTTTTTTTTTTTATTAAAATTTTTTGCGAACAGCAGTTTTGAAGCCTGCAGTTTGTTTGTGTTTTGGATTTTCACATACACTTCAATGCAATATGACCGGATAGAATGCGGGTTTCAGGGTTTTCAGCATCGGCTTCACTTTTCAATATGCTTTTCTACGTCCACTGTGTTTCCCTGTTGTCGAACGTTTGTCTCCAGCCTGTGGATGCAGGTTGTTTATTTATTTAAGATTTTTTTAAGTTAAGTTGTGGAAGTGTGTCTGACCTACATTCAACTCGCACACCTGCCGATCATTACCGCTCATCGCCGTTCCCTTCCGGCACTTTGATTTTTACACCTGCGCCCTCCGTCTTCCTTTTCCAACCTTCATCAGCTCTTTTGCTCTGGCCTCCGGGTTCCGTTCTGGCATTCTGGATCCAAATTTGCGTAGTTTGCACCAAAACCAACCGGCCACTAGACTGAATCCATCTTTATACATTTGACTGAAACAAACAAAAAAAAACTGCTCCGGGGATCACGTTCAAAAGTTGTCATTTTGTTAAGTTTGGCAAAAATTGCGAATTAATTATTTCACTTAAGTGGTTTGTGAGCTGTTTTTGTTTTCTTTTTTTTTTTTTTTTTCTTCCCCCCTGAATCAATGAAAGGATCCAAATCAAATTTTGAATAGAGCCGGGCTTTGCTGGAAAAGAAAATTGACTCCATTAGAGGAAGAAGAAAAGAATATTAATCCGCTCTTCAGTTTCAAAGCTGCGAAGACAGTTGATAAAAATGATCAAAGGGGTTCGGTGTCTGTTTACAACCGGTTAACAGAGTTTACAAAGCGCAATCTGTCAGAGTCGGAGCAGCGCATGTCGAGGTTCACCGTCATTTTACTGCACGAATATGTGTCGACTACATAGCAGCCCGGGGAGAAAGCAGGGATTTAAGAAAAAAAATAGATAAATAAAATAATCACAAAGCTCCTCAAGTAACAGAAGAAACAGATAAATCATATGATAATAGAAATGGTATGAGGTGGATTGGTTCTTTTCGTTTCCCAACTTATATGGGCATCATTTTTTTTTCCCCCCTTTCCGATCTCCTGCCTCATGAATACAGCCGCAGTCCTCGCAAGATAAACGATGCCTTTGTTTTGCTAATGGCCACGTGAATAATGACTCCTGACAGGAACGGAGATAGTTTGTGTTGTGTTGCGTTGTTAACCGACAACGAAGCCACGACTTTGAACACGCAAGACCTCTGTAGCCTCCGCTTGCTGAATTCTGATTTGAATAATTGAACAATTCTTGCGCTTAATCCGAGAAGTCATCCAAAAAAAACAAAAAAAAAAACAAAACATCTTTTAAATTGATTGACTTGAAATCTAAATTAGTTTTATGAAGTAACGCCCGAAAAGTTGAGGTTTAGCTTGAGTTAAAGCTAAATAACCAGATAACTCAAGATAGGCGGAGGCTGTGAGTAGAAATACACTTAACTTCTGTGACTCCGCCCCCCCCCCACCCCACCTCCCATCTCAACCAAAAATGGTGGAAAGAGGAGAGGTCTGTGTGGAGTGGCACCCATCCACGCTGTCGTGTGAACATAAAACAAATGTTTTGGGGTTTGTTTTGCGACTGATTTTTTGTGACGAATGGAAAAACCAAAAGTATCTTTTAGTCTAGTCCCGAGAGAAGCGCCGCAACGCAACACAAATCCAAACTAATGAAACATACACGCGACAGAGAAACAATGGTTGACCTGCTGGGTAGATTCTCAGTACTCCCCTTTCTGCTGCATGAGTCTTTAAAAGTAACGTTTTATTGCACGGCTCTGTATCGTCTCGACAATATCCTAATTCCGTTGGATAGCGTCCAAAATCCAGGAAGTCTCGAGGTCGTCTGTTTTTAGTCGGAGACTGTCAGTAAATGACATGTCTGTCCTCCTCATATCTTTTTTTTTTTTTTTTTTTTTTCTTCCCCGCCAAAATTGGAGATCAGGTGGACAGGCCAAGGGATAGCTGGCGGTCAGGTGGAGAATGGCAGTGAGCGGAGGGGAAGGGCGATTTGATTTAAAATAAAAAAAAATAATAATAATAAAGATGTATCAGAGATGCAGGCAGAGGAGTCATACCTGGCCTGTGTGCGCAGAATGCGGCGTTCTGTCTCTGTGGCGACACAAAGCGCATTACAGCCGAACGTGACCACGTGTGTGTGTGCGTGAGACACACGTGTATCCACATCTGGGCAGATTCCAGGTGTTTTTGTTGAGGTGAACATTAGTCAGTTTAGAGCTTAAAAGGCCGCAGTGATGCTTCGTGACCTGAGATCCTAGACGGCTCTTTTTATTTATTTATTTAAACGCGAACACACAGCAGGTGTGCATCGCTGCCGACTAGAGGAAATAATAGTAATAAGAGTGTGCCCGCTGTTGACCCTGGAGGGCCACCGTAGGCCTCGGGGTCTCCACGCTGCACTAAGCAAGAAGGAGCACGTCACATTATTTAAGAGTAGTAATGGTGCAGCTTTTTTTTTTTTTTTTTTTTTTTTTTTTTTCAAGACAGCGTGTGCAAGGATGTAAAGTTGTAAGTAAAAGAAGAGTAAAAGAAAACTTTCTCTCATTCTCAGTTTTTAACCTTGTCTGCCTGAAATCATGGTGATCAATCGTGAAGATTGGCATGCGATATATATATATATATATATATATATTTTTTTTTTTTTTTTCCTCATTGAAAGCCCAGCTGATTTGGGGAAGAAAAAAAAAAGCTTCTCATTATTTAAGTGTTATTCTTTTTAAGAAGTTTCTTTTTTCTTGTCTGGTCTCTGGATTTCTTATAGAAATGATTGAAGCTCCTTTTTATCATCATAGGATGTTTGATTGTTGATGCCCGGGATGGTGCAGTCCTTACTTTTAGCATTGTTCTTTGCTTATATTTCTATAATTATTATTATTATTATTATCATTATTATTACTAACCCTTACCTCTGTCTCTCCGCCTCTCGTCCGGTTGAGCTGCTCTCTTCGGTGTGCGGGCACGACCTCGCTCAGGCCGTGAACTCGTAGAACACTGCGCTCGGAAGTTTCCCGCTTCGACGCGCGGCGGTTTGTTTCGAATCGCCCGTGTGTCAGCAGCGAGAACATGTGAGAGGTACGGCTCCGTACGGTAACAGCGTAACAAATAGGCAAAAATCGAAATTTGCAGTGCGGCTGGTTGAGCGGTTAGTGCGCTTCTTGGGTTCGATTCCGGCCTCTCTGCCAATTACTAATAATTACAATAAGGGCATAAAAAGGCAAACAAAAAATATACAAATACACATTTGTGTCTGTTTAAAAACAAACAAACAAACTCATTGTGAATAAATCAGGAAGCTGATTATCAACGTCCGATCTTCCGGCAAATTAAATCGACTTAGTGCCATTTTAAAAAATGAGGCATTTCACAACACACTGTGCTTGGATTGGGGGTTGTTTGTACCAAGGCGCTCCCCGCTGTCTCCATTAGTTCTTTATTTAGACACCGCTGGGTTCATGTGAAGTAATAATAATAATAATAATAATAATAATAATGGAAAAAAAGGCATTTTGAGCTAAATTGTTATCGCTGCTAAATCACCCAAATCAGACTGGTTAGAGTCTCGCAGGCGAAGCTCAGGTCACCGTGGCCACGACAGCCCAAATTTGACACAAATGTCCCCTTTAACTAATTGGATTCTGATGTCGAAAGGTTAAAGGTCAAGGTTGTTTTTTTATAAATATATATATATATATATATATAATCTTGTCATCAAACATGAGTGTTTCTCTGCCTGCTCTTACCTTTGTCGCCGTCTGTCTCTCCGGAGTCCGACGGGGAAGAGCACGTATTAATTACATATCTGCTATATCAAGATAACGCTGCAATTAAATTCAAGGGGAGTAAAAAAATATATATATATATATATATATATATATATATATATATAAATGAATAAATAAAAAACGACTACATTTTGTTTGAATAATGGGGTAATTATTCAAAGCTGTCATTTCCAGAGTGGAATTTAGGAGCTTGATAACCGATGAGATCCTGACACATATGTGCTCAGGAAGGAGTGGAAGCCCGGCGGGATTTACCTGTCTGTCAAAGCCAGACTGCGGATTCCTTCAAAGCAAGTCTGCGACTGACTCCCACCCCCCCATCACTTTTCTGTAGGCAGGAAACACAGACTGGCATTCGCCCACAGAGATGCTTTTTTTTTTTTTTTCTCTCTGTTTTTGACCACCATAAATTAATTTTATCCAAAGGACTCTTAAACTCCCACAGCTAGTCGCTGCTGCCTTCTCTGCTGCTCGGAGGCACTTAAGTTCAGCAGGCAGGTCCGCGAGTGCTTGCAAACCTACTGAGAATGTATGAGCAGAAGGAATAAAAAGGCACAACTTAAAAGGGTTCCCCGCGAGGAGTGCTGCGCTGCTTCTTCCTTTGGGCACTCTCACGGCCGAAATATATAACAGCGATCGAATCGTGGTCTCTTTTGTCTCGAAACTTTGCAATTCGTCCGGTGAATATGAAAGTCGGTGATGAGTATGGATGAGATTGGGTCACTGTGTCTGGTGACAGAAGGCTGTGGCGGTCTTGGTGGTGACCTGGACCATCACCGGATGGTGACGCACCGTCACAGACTCTCTGACGTCTCCCTGCAGGTTTTCTGGAGAGCGGCTTTGAAGCTTCCGAGTGAGACACCATCTGTTTAAAAAAAAAAAAAAAAACAAACCACAAAGCGGTATTGTTCATTCATACATCCCTAAAAATCGCAGATAATCAACTAAAACAAAATGAAAGATGACCACTGAAGCGACACACACGTTGCCAAATGCTACAAATTCCAGATGTCCACGAACGCCTTGCACGCAGGCTATTATTTGATGCTAGCTTACGGCATACATAATCAGAGGCCCTATTCAGTGACACCTATAAACGGCAAAGTGTCTTAAAGGGGGTGCAACACTGTTTACAAGTGTACATTGTGCCAATATGGCATTGAGGGGACCAACAGGGGCCACTGGTTGTCTTCTCCCGACCATGTTTTCTTCGGCTCGATGATGTCAGAGCGATGCGTTCGGCTTCGTTTACATTTACTCCCAACACGCTTTTAATGACCTCACGGCTCAGTTTGCCGGGCGTACGTCTGATCGGCATCAGAACTGAAGCGGGCTGAATATTGTGCATGCGGCTCCCGGATATTTAAAGAACCTTTGGAAGATGTTTGAAAGTTGTTTTTTTTTTTTTAAATGTATCCCCCCCCCCAACTGTTTCCCACTCAAATTCTAGAGACAAACAGGACATGTGTGGCTGTGTGTGTGTGTGTGTGTGTGTGTGTGTGTTTGTTTGTTGGTGGGGGGGGTGTCTTCGTTGTGATGCCGAGCACATTCATAGCACAGTTAGTGCATTCAAATGAAGGTACATTACAGCTGGTGTGGAATTTCTGCCAAGAGACACACTGTTGTTCCCGATCCTTTCCTCTCTGTTTGCACAGAGCAATCTGCAGCTAATTTGTCTGTCAAAGACTATTTCAGAGGAAGGGAGGGGGGTGGGGTGTGTCCGGGGACCGTCCGCATTACAGTGTCGCATTAACCCGCAAACCATTCAATTGCTTCATTATCTCGGACACCGGAGAGCGATCAATCAGCGGCCGCCGACGTCAACGTCTTTATCTCACATCCACCAATATAGACAGTCGTCCTTCCTTTTATTGTCAGTTCTTCTAAAGTAGAAAAGTAAATGTGTGTGTGTGTGTATGTTTTAACAGCATAGCGTCTCTTAGAAACTTACTGTGAACTCAAAATAAGAAAATATGTTCTTGCTGTGCTAATAATTGTCGTACAATTTAAAAAAAAAAAAAAAAAAAAAAGTATTTATATACATACAGACACTCCCCAAACTTACATGCGACTTATGTTCCGTTTGTATCCTGAGTTGTTTGTTTTTTTTGTACGCCATTTTAAGGGTAGTGACCTCTTTACGCCTATTTTTGCACGATAACGAAAGCAACAGAATTGTTAGCACTAACGCAAGTCCAAAGAACTTGGTAGGCTCCGGTTGCCGCGCGGCGCGGGTAGCGCCGAGAAGGCGAAAATTCGAGCTCACCCTCGGCAAGGGGAGTGATCCGAGCAGTTTTTAACTTGCGGCCCAGTTTGCTCGTATCTCTGAATGGCTGTCGTGGTGACACTAACCAGCTAGGGGGCTGTAGCCACACCCACCTGTCACTGGAAGAGGCCACGCCCCACTTCTATATGACTTTAATATGATTATTATTATTATTATTATATGATTAGATGTAACCAGGTGAGTTATATAAAAATGCAGCCCCCCATATGCTTGAGAACAATAAGGACATTTTCTATAGAGACCTGTGTGTGACTGTGTGTGTGTGTGTGTGTGTGTGTTTGTTGTCTGGTTAGTTGCTCTGCATAACAATTGCTGATATACACTCGCGATTGGTGGAATGCATTTACACCGCCGTTATGTGATCACTCAGCAGCTCTGCAAGAGTTTTGATTAGCTCCTGATTAAATGCAAAATGCCCCCCCCGCCCGCCACCCACCGCCACCAGCCAACCTGCCAATCAGTGTCAGCGCATTGTGTGGGAAGAGCTCACGCTTGTGTAACCGCCTCGGTTCGTTAGATTTCAAATGAAGACTTCCATCTGTGGCAGATTTCTTTTGTTTGTTTGTTTTTTTTTTTTTTTGTTTTTTTTTTTGCCATTATCTGCTGACAAGATCGAAGAGGGGTTTAAACATTTTAATTAGAGCCACACAGGTAGATAAACAGGAAAACAAAGATGCTTTTAACACGCGTAAATATTCTCCCGTCATAGCAGCCGGATCGAGACCGACTTTGATTCACGGCCCTCTCGGGCAGAGGTTGAAGATGGCGAGTAGTTTATTTCCGTTTTATCTCCATCAACCCTTTGTCAACAAATCGGTAGAAAACGCACTCCTTTTGCTGCTCGCGCCCGTCGGCAGGTGATTTACGGCGGCCGCGAACTTTTATGAGACTCCAAATGACGGAATCATTACTTTACAGATGAAACGTCATCATCGCTTCCCGTGCCGTTTCATTTGCGATGATCTTTGTGAAAACGTTATTGTGATCTGTTTTGTTTTGTTTTGTTTTTTTAATTAGCACACGCTCAGGTTTAATGACAGCGGAAGTAATATTTAATGTCCATCATGATGGATGATGTCATTCAAGATTGCACCTTCATATTCTAGACATGGTGTTTTGCCTTTTATTTTGAAAGCCGCTGTTAGAGAGTGAGAGAGAGGAGAGCCAGATATATTATCAGGCAGTTGTCATTATTCTTCTGGTGAGCACTGACATTCATTCATTAAATATTCACTTACTTCTGCATTTATCACCAGAAGAGGCAACGGCACAGAAGAGACTCTGTTCTCTATCAAAACAAAAGAACAAGCCAACCAACCGTCGTCAAATCTACCTCCGTGTGCAGCAGTGAGGTTTCAGGTTCAGCAGAAACAATTTGGGGGGCGCGCTGGATGTGTGTCATGGCCGCCGTTGATGATCCGCAGCACGTGCGAGAGTTCGCTCTCGACCTGCTGTAAATGTAACGTGCCTCGAAGTGGCCTCCGTTGTGATTTCGCGCCCCCCGTAAGTGAAGCATATTGGATTTGTGAGTTCACGCCGCCTGCGTTTGTTCAATGTCCCTCCGTTTCCAAACTTTTCGCCTTCGACGGTAAACATCTCCAAAATGTCCAATTTCTCTGCATCCAACTCCTGAAATGCTGAAAAAAAAAATAAAATAAATAAGAGGAAGACGAAGAAGGAAAAAAAAAAATCTCAATCATCCGCCACCGAGTCGGCGTGTCCGAAATGTTCCGCGGTGATGTGACGCTTTTCTGAAATCAGATTTGAAACTCTGTTAAATATAATATTGAAAGAACATCTCGCTGACTCAATATCCACCTTTTGGGTGCAGTCAAGTTTGATTGACAGCTGAGAGATTCAAAATCCAACCTCAGGTGACTCGAGCCGATCCGAACGCAGCTGTAGAGGTTGCTCGGGGGGAGCTCGACTCCGGCCTATAACAGATATATTCTGTGAAAGGATCCAACAGTTGATGATTTGACCTCCACGGCGCCATCATCTATCTAGATGTCGAGCAAAACTGGACTTCCCGTCTAACCTTTTTTGCCCCCGTTTTTTTTTTTTTTTCCCCCCTCTGAGCCAAAGAGGCATCGGTGATGTGTGCTTCAAAAAAAAAAAAGAAGAAGCAGTTTCTGAGTGCACGACCTGTGCAGCAATCGATGTTTTCCAGCCAGAGTGCAGATGGTGAGGGGAGCGTGTTAAGGAAAGGAGCGGGGATTGTCGGGATAGGGTTAATCGGACACGGCGTCACGGAAGCCGAAGTGACCCACTTCTCCCCGCCGAGCAACCATTTATGGGCCTGGCCACGGACAAGAGGACATGCATAAAACAAGGCTGCGCCCCTGGGGTTGGTGTGTGTGGACGGGAGGGAGGCATGGGTGCAGAACATCCACTGACACGGAAAGCCTCTTATGAAACCGGAGAGGGCAAAACGGAGAGAAAAAGCACTGCCGGACACATGGAGAGGTTTCTGGGTCATCATAAGGGGGAGAAATGATAAATTGAATTTTCTCTTAAACTGAAAATGAGTTCATACGGCTATTTGTTTTGATTTTATTTCAGTTAAGTCAAGCATGACAAGAGCAGGCAGACTCAAAAATGAAATAGTCCAAGGAGCAAATTATTAATATATTGCAATTTTCGATAAGTGGATTAGTCTTGTTGCAGCGAATTCAGTTCTGGGAGAAAACTTTTGAAAACTCTGAACTTTACATAAAAAAAAAAATAATAATAATAATAATTTCTTGATCCGCGAACAAAACTGCCATCATTTGGATTTATCAATCATCATCAAGAAACAAGGTCAGTAAAGAGGTAGAGAAAGAGAGTCTACAGCTTTAAAAGCTTTTGGATTTTTCACGGTCGAAGTCGACATCAATTTCTGCGAATGGGTTTTATGTTGGAGGAAATTTAAAACTATCTGAGATCAGCTACTATTCCTATATCTCTAGAACAACTTGCGTCTGGCTGCCTTTTATTCTTTCTTTAAAAAAAAAAAAAAACAAAACTCTAAATCTGCCCATTATTACACTTCGCGTCTGGTGATTTAATCTCGCCGTAGCGGAAGTTTGCTTTGTGCAAATTGAACCAATTTGTCAGAAAGTCTACAGAAACCGCCGAGAGCCTCCACGTCGTCTGAGCGATTAAATCTTTAGCTAGCATGTTTCCACGCCGACGAGGTTCTCCAATTTAGTCGAGTAATGGCTAAATCGGATAGAGGATGGGGGGACATGAAGTCCTGTTTCGGATTAAATTACTTTCAGACCGCCATCATCATTTCCCCGGCCGCAGACTTTATCGCATTGGTCTTGCAAAAAAACCCCAAAAAACGGACAATTTGATAAAATGTGTGGATGGATTTCATTTATTTATTTTTTTGACTCTTTTGTTGTTGTTGCTGTTGTTGGTTTTTGTTTCCATCCGCTCCGTCTTTCATCCTGGGAAAACTTTTTAGTCTCGTTAGTTGCTCATCAGGGAACATGACGCACACAGTCCTCCGTTCGTGGCTGTCCAAAGGGCTTGTGGGTGCTTTTTCCACACAGCTATATTCCTCTCAAGAGTATTTTTTTTTGTGTGTGTGTGTGTGTGTGCATAAAGGGAATGAATATTTTCGGTCCAGTGAAAATCAAAGGGGTGCATAAAATAAATATATGGGATCCAAGTCCTTTGGATCATTTAAAGATATTGCTAGTCAAGCTTGGGCTTTGGTTGTGTTGGATTGAGGGCTTTGTTGAGTCCAGTAGGCCGGTTTGTCGTGCTGAACGGTCTTAGCAGTGTATTACAGTTAGCTTTTTTAAACTTTGTTAGTCTAGTTAACAAATAATAGTAACATTTCGGGCTTGGACTTCGTTTTTCGGGGAGGACAAAAGAAAGAAAAGAGGCTTTCGCGCATTTCGTCTCGTCTCGTTTTATGTACGAAACATGACCAGATTGTTCCCACAGAGCGCCGGTCGCTTTAAAATTCATCCGTCAGAAAAAGAGTTGCGGCTTTATTTCGAAAAAAAAGAAAAGAATGTGACTGCGTTTCAAAGCGGCGCAGGATTTATTTATTTTATTTTATTTTTTACATGTTGCTTTTGTGGCGCATTTGTGTTTTCAACTACAGCCTCTCTTCTGATTGGCTGACCGATGCGACAGTTGGAAAGCAGATTTAAGCGCATCGCGCGTACTTAGTTGTGACATCGCAAAGTTCCAGAAGTTGGCAGAATATTGGCCGCATTTATACACGTGAATTTGGTAAAGTAGGAACAGATTTCATAATAGTCCCAATAATCGACGACAAAATCATTAAATATGCTCAACATCCAGTAAGTTTTCTAATTCAAGATGGCCACCGCCAATTTGCACTTATATCATAATGTGCAAATTTGATGTTTGACTCATAAACCTTTTTATTTATTTATTTATTTTCTTTTGTGTAGAACCGAGAATTTAAAGGTTTTCCTATTCGTTGGCGGCTCTCTTGACCTCCTTTTTTTTTTTTTTTTTTTTCCTGTCGGGTCGCAAGCCTCACCAGGACTATATTTGAATTCTACAAGTGTATAAAGGGAGTTTACAACAGGGGAGGTTCCTGACAAATGCCACAGCCCGCCCCACGGCTTTATGACATATAGCTGTAGATTTGTCATTAGACACCCATGAGGGCTGAGCGGACCTGCTGTCAGATCCATCGGACATTTTCTTGGAAGGGCCTGATGAGTTTTGGGGGCGCGATCGATACGCCCCCTCCGCCTCCCATCCGTCTGTAATGCCTCTTTCGTCTCATCCCTCACGTCCAGAGGTTCACGTGTTACCCACTAATCGTGCCGCATCCTCGGAACGAGAGCTCTCCGCTCTAATAGATTCGAACTTCCCCCGCCGATAATGCTACGGAGGAGGAGGGATATACAGAGAGCCTTATTCATTAGGCGGCCTGATAATCTTAATCAAAAAGCAATTTGCCCACCCTGCAATTGATTTGTGTCTCAGCGTCCAGATATTAGTGAGAAAATTCCCCCTCTGATATGGGGCGCCATTCGTTGCATTACAGGTGATGAGAATGAAAACGGAGAGTCTGGCTCGGTCAACAGAGAAACCATAAAGTCTAAAGACAGTCGCACCAGCTACACAAAAAAAAAATAAATAATCACCCCCCCGAAAGCATCCATAAATCACCAATACCGCGAAATGAACGTCTTCCATATTGTTTCCCGTTCTAGCAGACATTAAACGAGTCTCGGACGTGTCGTCAGATTTCACACGCTTTCAGCAGCGAGTCTGTCCACTTTTTTTTTTAAAATTGAAATCGACTGCTTCTTAGAAATTAGATCTTTCTATAACCAAAAAAAAAAAAAAAAAAAAAAGCCGTCTTTTTTGAATGTCGACGTAATGTGCTGCTTTTAAAAGGCCGGCTCTCTTTGGTTTTGGCTCGATGTTACCGTAAACGCCGATCTGTTGCGCGTCTTTACTCGCTTCAGAGTGACACAGCTGAATAGTGAAATAACTTCCAGATCCGTCTTTGTCAATACACTTTGACGCTACTAAATGTGAATATCACTTGCAATCGAACACAGAACCCCAGGAGTGACGCTTCCCACCGTGACACCGTGTCGCCCCTTGGCCAAGACATGACTATACCTTTCTGCCACGACGCTGTTGTGTTCTTCTTCCTCTTCCAAAAGGCCCTTTATTATTCATCTCGTTATCCTTTTTGTGTAAACCAGCAGTCGGTTTGTGCGGCTGCAGGAAAATAAAGAATAGCTCAAGATAAAATATGCCCCTTCTATACTGCACTGCAAAATATTTCTATTCTTGGGGCAGCAGCAGAAGAAGAAACAAGGTAGAACACCGTATATTTAATAAATGAACCGCCGTACTTTCTTTTGCTTTATTTTCACTTGTCTTTATTTCTTTTATATTTCTAACGAACCAGCTCCACTTCTGTCAAAAACTACTCGGCAGCAAACGGGATTCTGATATTTTCAGCGTGAGAAATACTTAGCTGGCCTTTAAACAACATTAACGAAGCCTCTGTTTTTGGAATTTTGGCTGGTGCCATCAGGAGGGGGGGGGGGGGAACAAAAAAAACCCAGAGGAGCGGATAGGTGTGCGGACATCGAACATCGAGTTGTGTTGATGAAGACTTTCAACCACAGACTGAGACCATAAACTCATTAATGTAATGAATCAGGCGACAAATGGCGCCATTTTCACATAGACTTCAATACTTCTTTTTGCCTTTGCAGCTGAAATCACCCATTTAAATTTTAAAGTAGCAAATGACATAGTGACGTAAGTGACGTAGTTTATGCAAAGTCCCGGTTTGCTTGAGCTTCATAATTTAAAATCGGCTTCATTTTTAATCCGCTTGATTCTCAATCTGATTAACAACAATATTAGGGATATTTAGGAGAATTTTTTTTTTGTCTCTGTATGAAGCTGAGCTCGAGGGCAAGCGCCCAGTTGGGTTTTGAACTGGCCCCTGGTGAACACCATCCATCGTTCAGTTTTTTTGGTTTGTTTGTTTGTTTGTTTTTCAAATGGAGAGGCGACGAAGCGATGGCTTCGTTCAGCTCTGTGAGAGATCATTCCGCTGCGCTCGTTTATTTCAACCGCCCCTTTTCGCCCGGAGTCTTCATCAGCTGGCGGCTGCCTGATGAAGACCCGGGTGCGCCTGTCCGTCCAAGTCTGACTCAAACTCGCCCCACGGTGACTCCACTCTGCCTCCAGATCAATACGCCGCTCAGTCGTCCGTACCACACTCCGTTGCCATGGCGGTGTACGCCAACGGCTGTCAAAGCGAGTGACGCCCGGCGCGCTGATCTGACATTCTAGTATTTGGGCCTCAGCGTAAATAAGAGAAAACTCTCGATCACATTTTGCTTTTATTCTACGCTGTCGTTCGAACCCCGCTCGGATGCAGAAATCGAGAAATCGCGCCGGCTGAAATCGCCTTTTGCGAGGCCACACAACTGCGGGAGGTCGGAGGTCAACGATGTACCGAGAAATAGCTGCTGCAGAATCCAATAACAGACCGGACAATAATAGGGTTTCCCTCGCGACTATATATAAAGTATTATAAGCACGTTCACACATCTCTGTCCCCCTGGGAATGCAACAAGAGCACAAAAAAAAGCACATTTTTATGGAGGAAGTCCTCAGACAGAAAAGAAGAAAAGCCAAAAAAAAAAAAAAAAAAACAAAGTTAGAAAACCAATCAGTCACTCTCCCAAAATGATTTTGATAGAGCGACGCAGAGGAGAAAATACAGTGTGGGGGTTCTGAGGCCAACGGCAGCGCTAATGGGAGTTAAAGGCATGAAGGGGGGGGCAGATCATCATTAGGAGCTGCTCACAAGTCAGACTTCTCGTTAGTTCGGCTGTAAATGACCGTCAGGAACGCTCTCTACTGCGGCGCCAGAGGACCGGCTCGTGAGATGTGCAGCGGATTTGTTGTCGTTTTTGAATCCATTTTAACGTGCGTTGCTGTAAAGGGGGTGCGGCAGGGTCGAGCCGTGAGACGCCTTATGTTGGTCACCCGGTGAATGATTTTTATTTTGAAAAGGCCGGACGGTAAACCCAAACGCAGGACAAGTTCCGGAGACCAGAGGAACGAGGAGTCCCGCAGCAGATGGGCTGTTTTTTGTTTTGTTTTGTTTTTGTTTTTTTTGATCAGGAAAACAGATGAACAACTTTCCTTTGAAGTGAGTTCATTTGCTGTAGGTGCCATATATGACGCTGTCAGAGAGGATTCTGGGTAATGAGCGTGTTTGTGTGGGTTTAATGTGAGGCCAGTAGCATGAGTCCATTCATATGGTCGGGCGGCCTGAGAGGATCCACAGGGCAGCAGGCCCAGGCCATAATTGCCCCCTCCCCCCCAACCCGCTGCGAGCTCATCAGCAACCAGAGCGTCCCTGCTGCGGGGGGGGGGGGGGGGGGGGGGTCGCAATCAACCTGGATTTTTCCGATTTTGCCACAAAAGCGATTCCACACCTTTTGCAATGGAGATGAAGTTGATTGGAAAAGCAGACGGTGCTGATAGAAAGGGGGGGTGGGGGGGGCAATTATGGCCCACATTAGTCTCACAATGCTGCAGACAAACCATCCTTACACTTTGCTGGCGTCGTTTTCACTGAGATGACAGAAATTTGTGCCGCCGGGAAAGGCGATGTATCAATATTTTTGCAACTGATGGCAACTGATGGCGTTTTGATCCTCATTTGGCAGAGCAGGTCTCTTTATAAGGAGGCGGGGGGGGGGGGGGTCTGTAATCTTCTTAGCCCTGAGATCCACTTTGAGAACTGAGCCCTGCTGGCTGTGATGACACAGCTATTTTGGACTCTAATTCGCTCCATTTCCTGTCTTCCATCATTCATTCATTGATTCATTCATCTTCTAGTGCGTATCTGTTTCCGGGTCGTGTACCCGGGTGCTGGAGCCCGGGGTACACCCTGGACAGGTCGCCAGTCCATCACAGGGCCAACACATAGAGAGGAACAACCCCTTATAGATGGTGCGTTCAAGAGTATTTGATCATTTGAACATTTTCCTCAACCACTGCCTGTGAGGCATCCATCTCCAGCTAGTTGACATTATTAATGTGTGTGACTGTCAGGATACTTCGGCTACTTACCATACGTCTCTTTTTTTTTTTTTTTTTGGCGGCCCTAAAACTATCGCCTGCACAGGAAGTTGTGCTTTCCAGCCACTGGCAACTACCGTTTTTAGGTCAGTGAAGAAGAATCGATCTCCGGCAAATAAGCGTCAGAGGCTGCATCCTTCATTTTTGAAGGATCGGCCGACAAATTTTGGCCCTTTGCGTCAAACAGCTACGCCAAAGCATGAACCCTGACCTTGACCAGCAACAGCTGGAAACTACACAGACACGAACACACTCCAAGTGTCTTATTTATTAAGATTTATTGCGTTTTGTTTTGGGTTTTTTTTTTTTTTTACTGTTACTGTACTAATTAAACAGAGATATGGCTGGAATCGACGTTTTGTTGTTTTTTTCCAAGTGAATTGTTATTTATTCCCATGTTTTGTTTTTTTCCTGTGGCTGACAGCCAGATTAGATAATAAGAGATTCCACGGCTTCATGTTTCTTTTTTCTTTTTCTTTTTTTTTTTTTTTGTGGGGGGGATTTAATCCAATTACACCAGTGAAGCCAAAGCTTCCTCGTCACCGTTGCCAAGTGGAGGGATTTGTTGGGTCTCTTTAAAGAATTCTATGAAGAGTTTGCTCTAGACGTGCTCTAAATGTTATGTGCCTTGAAGTAACTTGATGATTTGGTGCTATGTTTAAAAAAAAAAAAAAAAAAAAAAATCCAAAAGCCGAAGAGGCCCTGAACGTCGAGAAAACCAAGATGGCGGGGGTCCAAATTGCAAATTGAAGGCTTCGGTGGGTGACGTTGCGGGATAAGGTATCGGAACATCTCTCGTCCTATTTTTGTGTTCGGTCGACCCGTTCATCCACCGCAAACTCCTCCAAACGTCGAATTGGTCGCTCGGTAAACTGAAGTTTCCCCCATTTAGGGGCTGCTAAGCGTCACTTAGCAACGGAGCAGACCACCTATGGCGCATCAAGAAAAGAACGCTTTAACGCACAGAACAGAGCGAATCGTGGAAACAGACTGTAAAATGTGACTATACGCTGCATAGTCTTTTTTTTTTTTTTTTTTTTTCCAGTATTCAGAAACGACACCAGTCATGTCTGCTTTCACGAGGATCATCTTCCTCTTATAACTGCACCTGGTTTGTTTGTTTTTTGTTTTTTTTTTTTGCCAGCCAATCTCGGTGAAAAGAGGATTCTACCTGGAACCGGCTGAATCTGCACGCCTTTTTTTCTTAGTGAAAAGCTCTCATTTCACTTATCCGGCGGCGCGGCACGCAGAGGTGAGAGAGGGCCCCGGGCCCACTTGTCAAGCAACCACTTAAGCAGGCGCGGTAAATCGTGCGCGGGCGCGTCACGGCACATTTGCAAAATCTTCCATTAGCTTGGGACGTGCAACCGGAAAAAAATCAGAAAGAGAAAACAAATGAGAAGATCAGTCAAAAGCATTTGCAGCGGACGAACGGTGGAAGTGGAAACAAAGAGCAGTCACCGCCGGCCTCTGAAGGAACCTGACAGACGTCACACGACTTCAGCGGACCAGAATGAAAGTGATGAGTTTAACGCCTCCAAAATCTCCACCCTTAGGCTTAGCTTAGTTTCACAACCAAACTTGTAAACACGTTTGCGCAAAGTGAAGGAATTACAGAACGTCGAAAGAGCGCACTGACGGTTGACGACGAAGGAGCTGATTCGCCGACCTCCGGCAAACAGCGCGGGCGGGAATCGCCGCAGTGACCTTTTAGAATGGGTGCAAAGCGCAACTTCTCGGCATTCAGGAACGGCTGGAATTTCTCCAGCAGAGCAGACGTTCACTAACTTAAAGGGGTGATGCTGCAGAGATTCTCCTCGTCCGAACACGTTTTCAACCCCCCGCTCCGTTTGAGGTTGCTGCTGCGTCGTTATCCCAACGTAAAACCTCTCCAACCTCTAAATTCAATCCCGCTTCATACCGAAACCCCTCCAGATTGCCTGAGCGCCGACTATCTCCAGCTCTTCTTCTTCTTCTTCTTCTTCTTCTTTTTTTTTTTTTTTTTTTTAAACCAGCGGCGGCAGACGACTTCATCCTCTTTATCACGGATGGGCCGAGGGCTCGCCGTGACGCTCGGTGAGGTTAAGAGAAGCGTCAGGCCGGTGAAGGATTTGCGGAGCGGATACAAATGATGGGAGTCATTAAACATAGTCCGGGAAAAGGAGTGGCGCCCGAATGTGAGAGAGAGCGAGGGAGAGTCTAAGGTAGTGCATGCAGAACGTTTTCTAAGATCATTTATTTTTCAGGCTCAGTGAACAAAAGCATCAATCTCAAGCAATCACGGGTGGACAGGTCACCATTAACACGGTGTTTTTTTTGCGGCACGACGTACCGGGCTGATGTTTTTATTTAGAACTCATCTATCTGATTACATATTGTTTTGTTTTGTTCTTTTATTATAATGTGGCATAAAATTTGAATGTAATAGTATAAACTTTTTGCTCAATTATGGCGTGCAGCCATAAATCCAAGCGGTGGTTTAACGTCAAAAAGCATGCTGCCTGCTATATTTCAAATAAATGTAATGCTTCAATGTTTCTTCGAATTCGAATAACCTGATCTATAAAGACACTGATTGAAAACGATGACCCAAAAAAAAAAAAAAAATCAGTCTTATGTTCTCTATGTTTTAACGCGAGACAGTAAGAATAAACCGATCGGGTCGCAAAATACTGACATTTCCTGCCTCCTTTTATTTATTCCTGTATCATCTTGTGATAATTTGTACTTGGAAGAGTTACAGAGGAACCAGCTTTACGAGGAAGGGGGGGGGGGGGGGGGGTCCACGGTTTTTATGGGTCTCTTGATCAATGCTTAACAGGTCCATTCATTCATCCATCAATTCACTCGAGTATTCAATTTATTTTTGTACCTCTTTGATTGATAATTTACGTGCCCCCGCAACAATCGTCTCTCTGCCGCAGAATGAGACACGACGGATTCAAACCCGCTCCTTAAGACTCTGGCGCGTCGTCTTCTCGTGTCGCAGCCGGCGCTGCAGCGGGGAGAAGCATCTCCCGATATTACCGGTTCTGTTATGTTTAACAGAACCCCCCCCCGCCCCACCGCCGCTTTTTTCCCAGCGACATTTTCTCTTTTCTTTTTTAAAATATCTATAAAAAGAAGTTGGTATTTCATTCATGTGGAGAATAGTTATTTATATTTTTATGGGGAAGAAGAATAGCGGGCTGTTTCAATTAAAAAAAAAAAAAAAAAAAAAAGGCTGCTAGAGAGGAAACCATCCTGCCGTGAATAGAGTGCGAGACATCCGTGCCAAAAAAAACCTCAACCTCTTCATTTGTTCACCGAAGCAATCAGCTGCCGGCTTCTATGTTTTATGACGAAGGCGCGAGCTAATGCTGAAACCGTGTAGGGGTTAATTGGTGCAGTACGAGGAACCCTCTCTAATGGCTCCGTCGCATCGGGCTGAGAGAGCCTTAATCAATAATTTAGGAATTATCCTAATCGGTATTTGCACGGCGATCTGCTTAATTGGAACGATTAGGGCCCCACTTCGTGGAATCGGAGGCGGATCGGGACTGCAACTAAAGAGGTCGCTTCAATGTTAAAGCTCCTCTATAAAATAAGGCCAGACATCTTTTTCTTTTCTAATAATACATCTAATGAGAGACCAAAGAAGTCCAACTTAGAGGTTTTATCTATGGAATGGTCCAATTTCTTCAAAAACTTAGACCTCCATGTCTTCTTGGAGTCCACAGCAGGTCTCGGTTCTTTATTCATTTATTATTATTCATTCTGTGAAAGTATAAAAAAGTCTTTGTGACGTCCGAACCCCCAAAATAAAGTCCAACCTCGCAGGATTTGGTTTTATCGGAAATCTAAAATCAGAAGAGAGGCTCTCGTCTGGTTGGCTCACCAACTTGTTGTCGAGCAAAGAGGGGTGTTTTTTTTTTTTTTTTGGTTCTTTAAACCACCAAAAAAAAAAGAAAAAAAGCTTTTCTTTAATGAGCATCAATGCTTCAGATGAAGTACTGGATAAAGCCAAAATGTGGAATCGTTAACTTTCCCCTTTAACTCCAGTATGTTTTGTAAACAGATTATTAATGAGGTTATTTCTTCATTTGCTCATTGCCTGTTTTGTAGAATTTGACGGCACTTTAATCGGCTCGCTACGAAAATAATAAGTGGTAGAGATTTGTCTTTATTTGCTTGCGTTTTCTTGGGTTGCGTTGTGCACCTACGCTAATGGCAGCCGCGCAAACGGCTCATATGTCCAGGAAATAGCAGTTCAACCGATCTACCACTTCCCAAAATACAAAGGCAGTTTTCAGTGAGAGAGAACGTCAGAAAATAAGACGATGGCGACGCGAAGAACAAGTAGGTGTCTTAAATGGAAAGCAGGAAAAACCCTGAAATACAGAGACGCAAAGTTGCCGAAACCCAAGCGGCGCAATCACATAAGGAGGAAAGTTGAAATGCTTATTAAAGATTAAATACAAAAATAAGAATAAATAAATAATTATTGACATTCAGCAGTGTTACAGCAAAGATCTCGGATGAGACTCCGGCTCCATTCGACCCCCCCCCCCCCCTTCCCTGCAACACACCACCTTTGGATCACATCTACTCAGCAGGCTCATGCAGTATTTAAAAAACCCTGCTTCCTCCCTGCACTCTGTTCACTCGTGTGTCCAGAACTCCTCTCTGGTGACGCTCCAGCTCCAGCTTTAAGACACGTCGCACCCCTCGTCCAGTAATAGCATCGTGGCAAAACAGAAAATTGGGGCCCGATCGGTGAGGATCCGCGCGTCTTTTGCTCATTCCGTTTTAGATTTTTGCGAGATTAAAATTTTTCTGTTCAGGGTCAAAAAAGTATGATTGATTTTTATAATTTTTTTTTTTTAAATGTATATTTAAATAAGTAAAAAAATAAAATAAAATCACTGGCAAACAAAGTGGGGAAAAATAAAATGCATCAAAAAATACGGGTTGGTGCGCAGACAGATCCGAAACATCAACGCTTTAAACTCTCTAAGAGCAGATGGGCCGAGCATTGAAATAAAACAGGAAACATGAGGAAATGACAACGACACAAACTTGGTTTGCGATACATTCTGTAAAATATTCAACATGCAGGCGACACGGAGATGCGGCCACAAGGTTAAAATCAGCGACAGTCAATAGCAAGGAAGTTCCCGGACACAAAACTGCCTGATCCCGAGCAGGTGGCGAAAAGAGAAGTCGCGTAAGATGACTCAGGAGGGGAACAGCGCGTGAGGATGCGGCGTAGACTTTAAACGTTAATCCGCCTAGAAATGAAACATAAGCGACGGCAGCGGAGAACTATCAGTGCGAACGGCCAGCCGGGCCCGAGTGCGTTCGTCTCCGTGGCGAATATCTAGACCAGCCACGTTTGTTTGTCTGGTGATGACGCACAAACGCAGTATTTTTATTTATTATTTATTTATTTCCTCTTTTTGAGTGTGTCCACTTAAAGCAGCATCCTTGTGTCATCTCCTTCCCGCAAAGAGTTAGACGGCCGTTTGCATTATATAAATATATATGTGTTTCTTCATAAAGATGTTTAATTTTTCAGCCTTGTCCATTTTTTTTTTTTTCCCCAAGATTGCCACAGATGACGTCGTGACTTTTGATTATCTGCTTCTGTTCGGGCTGCCCGTTTTTTTTTGTTTTTTTTTTGTTTGTTTTGTTTTGTTTTGAGTAGATTTGGAAACACACCGTTGGGTAATCTCCAGAAGTCGCAGGGAACAGAAGGCTGCAATCAGGCGCTTTAAACATGCGGTGCGATTTGTTTTTTTTTGTTGTTTTTTTTCAAGGAAGTTCGACGCACGATAAGAATTTCTTTAACCCGACAAACTGCCAGCGATCTAGTTTATCGATACGATCAAGGTATTGATAAAATAAAAACAGAGAACGGGGGTTTGGAGGGAGGAGGGGGCATGTCCGTAAGTTCTAACCTAAAGCACAAAAAGGCAGTAACGTATCTGCAGCCTGCTGATAAGCGTCTCGATCAATATTACGGGTCAATAACAATTTCTGAAGTCGACTGGAGCAAAAGCTTCCCGCTCTCTCTGTTCGTAGCGTCACAGTGCACAATGTCTTTTGAAGACGTTTAAATTTATAGATGTCCGCCGCCGAAGAGGAGGAGGGGGGGGGGGGTTTGAACGGTCGCTGGGGGTGAAGAGGAAAAAAACAGCTCCGCGGCGTCTCACCAGGTTTTCCAACGAGGCACGGAGGGAAATGACCAAACCTCAGAGCTCGTGTGTTTCTCACAAACAAGATCCCCGTCCGCCCTAACATGGATGGGTCTTTATGACATCACACGCAGCCTGTGCAAACCGACAGCACGCTGAAACACCTCTATATAAGTCCGTAGCGGTTAAGCTAAGCTACGAAGATTCGTGACGCAGAAGGGCCGTCTAAATGTGTCACACATGAGCTGGAATCTTTTGCTCGTGGGCTACGTTAAACCGCACAAGCGCACAAAACGCAGGCTGTGCAAATCGGCACCAGCCTCTTATTCTTCTTCTTCTTCTGTGCTTATAAAGCTGTCTGTAGGTTAGAGATGATTTTTCTATTAGATTATATATATATACATTCAAACATTTTATCATATATAATATTTAATCACTTGTTTTAAAGAAGCTATTGCTACTCAATATAATAGAAGTCAAAATCTATGAAAATATTAATTTACTTGTTGATTCTCTGAAGGCCTGTTTCTTCAAGTAATTGCATTTTGGCATTTGTGAGCGTTTATTGTTGGGAAAAAGACACGCAGCACTTGTTCATCTAAACTTACTGAACGTCTGAGCTCGGCGTCGCAACTTTAAACGCCACCACGCCCGGGTTGCTCTGGTTCGGCGTTGTAGAAGTGAAAGTCCACCTCTGGCGTTCTGTTCTTCGGCCGGGCTCATCCTTTAAGTCAACACACGTGGACTGAAGAGAAACAAACAGCACCGAGAGCCGTCGAAGGGGGGGGGGCGGGTGGGGGTGGGTTCAAAGGAATCCAGGCATCGGGGAGCAAAAGAACCGGAGAAAAGGAAGGAAGGATCGAGAGGAGAGGGAAAGATGTGAGATGATTGGGGGTCGAGCAGGCGAGTCTGTCCGGCGCAGACGCTAAAAGAGGACGGACACTCGGCGTGTACGGCGCCGTTAATCAGCTCGGCGGAAACAAACGGCGGGCCTTCCGAAATGCGGAGGATTCTGCAATTTTGCTCGAATTCCTCCCCCTTCAAATTTGTCCTGCTCCCTGATTGAAACCCCGCCCCCCCCCCCCCTTTCCTCCTCCTCCTCCTCCTCCTCCTTCTCCTTCTGTAGGCATTACATTAATTCTACCAGACAGAGGTTCTTATCAAAATGCAGCAGGCCTACTCGGGTAAACAAAGATCTGGCAGGGAGGGAGGTGAGGCGGGGGGGGGGGGGGGCTGCAG